>RJWH01001055.1:0-267149 GCA_004363575.1 Solenodon paradoxus
CGGTTAAGCCACTAGGCCACCAGGGTACATTAGATGAGTGAGTTCTTGAAGGAAGTAACATTGAACTTGCATCAGATTCAGCTGCTTGACTCAACAAGCTACAACAGTTAAAAGCAAGGATATTAGGACATTTTGGATGGCATCTATGTTTCTGAAAAAGGAACAGCTCAGCAGGCTGATGAATAAGATCTGAAGTTGTTCAGCTACAGAAACAGCAAGATACTGGATAACTCCTTGAACTGTTTATGATATCATAAAGATGTAATAAAAGCCATTATTGATTTGGGGGGAAAAAAGAAATGAAAGGAGAAAAGTTATAACAGTTACCTCAGAAATACAAAGCGGCATAAAAGAATAACTATATGCTTTTCATATCAGTGTAATGCTGGCTTTATAGAAAGCTTTTGCAAGTGTTTCATGTTCTTCAGCTTTTTGGAAGGGTTTGAGAAGAGTAGGTATTAATCATTCTCTGACGATTTAGTACAATGATATAGCAGCTATATGCCAATCAGTTGGCATATAGGACAAAATCTTAGACTCACACAGTCTTCCAAGACTGAATCAGGAAGAAATAGAAAACCTGAACAGAACTATCACACGCAAGAAAATTGAAGAAGTAATCAAAAGTCTCCCCAAAAATAAAAGCCCAAGAGTAGAGGGTATTACTAGTAAATTTTACCAAACCTTTAAAGAGGAATTGACATTCCCAAACTCTTCCAAAAAATTGAACCATAGGGAACTCTTCCAAGCACTCTCTATAAGCCCAACATTATGCTGATATGAAAAGCAGACAAGGACATCACAAGAAAAAAAAAATTACAGACCAGTATTTCTAATGCACATAGATGCAAAGATTGTCAGCAAAATATTAGCCAATTGAAGTCAACATTACATCAAAAGAATCATCCAACATGACCATGTGGGATTTATTCCAGGGATGCAAGAATGGTTTAACATACACAAATATATGAACATAATACACCACATCAATAAAAGGAAGGGAAAAAAAATATGATCAAAGACGTGCCTTCAGAATCATGTGTAGCTAAAAACAAATGTTTTCCATGTAAATATAACCAACATCTGTATTTGGTAAATTAGGTTATGCCAGGTTTTGAAAAGCAAAAAATAGCTATGGTTTGGTGGAAATATATGCTCTCAAGCTTGTAGACATATTTTGTTTTCATATTCCCAGTTAATGAAAATGGTTAATTCAGGTCTCAAATCCATATTGGAAACAGTCATCTGAAGAGATCAGATGGCCCAGACATTACAAAGTTTACTTCCGTGGGGCCTAATAGAAAAGACACTACCCAGGAATGTTTATCCATCAATCAGCCCCTAAATATGGTGGAGCTCTGGACCCAGCACTGCACTGAGTAGGTGTCATCAGCAGATGCCAGCACCCATAGTACACAGGCTGGTGAGGCTGGCTCTCCAGGAGGAACTGAGAAATCAGCCCCAGACCTTCCCTGAAGACACAGCTAGTCCTCCCTGGGGAAAAATAATGGACCTCCTGCTGGGCCCCATCAGCCCTGACCTGGGTTCCCAGGGGGACTTAGGATCCTGAGAAAGAAGGGTCCTTATCCACCTTCCTGTCCAGTGGTACCAGTGTCCAGTGCTACCCCATGATGGGTCCTTCTTAATCATCCTTGGTGCTACTTCTGGAAGCTGGAAGGTCCAGGATTCAGTACCAGGGAAGCATTTGCAGGAGTTGTACCCACTCAGCCCTGATGCTCCCCAGTTTCAGTCTATAAGTTATAGGTGGCCCCACTCCCCGAATGCCTCCTGTTTCCCTTTTCCTCTTTCTTGGGACCCTCGGTCCCATCATGGTGCAAGGGGAAATTTTCCCATGACCTCGATTCTTCTGGGCTGACAAATAATTAAGTAAACCTGACGTCCATAAGAAGACAAAAAACTAGAAGTCTGAAAAATTACATGTACACCTCCTGCATACATGAGAGAAACCCAGTTAGATGGAATAACCTGCCACGTTGTGTTAGTTTCTGCACTGAATACCTCTATATGGAGCCAAAAGATGTCAAGAGTATGAGAAGGAAAGAAGATGGGGCTCATGAGACTAAAGAGCACAGTAAACAGGATCTCTACTTGGGCCGAGGATCTGCTTTCTCCATCATGAGATAAAGAGATTAGATCTTGGTTTGTTGCAGAGGTGCCCTTAGAGAGAGATTTTTCTTTACGCCTGTAAAAGCCTTCAAAATGGCGCCCATCACCCAGTCCTCAGGGTCTCTTCTGTAAAATAATAGTGTCTGCCAAAAGAAGATCAGACTTAGGGGAGGGGGTGACAGCTTTTTGCTTCTCTGCAGTTCCAGTCCTTGCTATCACTTACTCATTTTTAGAAAATGCATGAGTGTTAGACACTATCATTGTGCCCGCTCCTCAAGGGACTTTAATTATCAAATTAAAGAGCACCCTCAAGTGGGGCTTCCTCAGTATGGGCCAGAGGTTAGGCCTAGAGCCCTTTTCAGTTGTGAGCTGAAAAATGGTGTTTGGTTTGACCCACACAACACATATGAAAGATTTGACTTGGTGGTCCACTTTCTAAAATTGGAAGCCATCCCACAAAAGTTAGGATTTCTAGTGTCTCTTGGGAAATGTGGCACAACTTTCAAATGCTCGGAACATCTGGTAATTGGACCTGCATTTCCAGGGAGCAGAGCTTGGCTGGAGTTGAGAGATGCCTGCCTCTTTGTCAGGGTCATGTGTTCCCCTGTTCCCTGCTGTCCCACCGCCCCGCCCCCCGCCCCCATTGCACCATGCCAGCACCTTCCACCTACTTCTGTGGTCTTCCTGACACCTGCAGGCATCTGGATGTCACAGCTCTAGGCTGGTGAGGAAGAGACAGTGGAATGGAATGTCCGCTTAGGTTGTCTAAGTAAGGCTGGTGCATGATGTCCATTTTAAAGATGAAGAAACTAAGGTTTGGAGTAGTTATATGAATTACTCAAAATCCAAACAGCTAGGCTGGCCTGGAACCCAAGTCCCTTGACTCCAGGGCCCAGACCCACCCTGGCCGGAGTTCCCTGTGACAAACAGCTCAACTGTGGGGATAAGCACGTTGTGGCGCTGGGGACCCAGAGGGGAAGTGGTGACACAGACAGAAAGTCAGACCTCCCCACACTCACTCATCTGTGAGAAAGCGAAAGCTGGCTCAGGAACAGCTGCTCAGCGAGGGCTCTGATTTGGATTCCCGGCGGTCAGAGTCACACCACCGCCAGGACACCTCAACGCCACCGAGGCCGGAGCACAGCCACAGACAAATGTGAGTAGTTCTTCTCCGCTGTGTTTGGCGTTCCTTCCTCATTTCAGAAAACCGGTGCTCTGGTGGTCTCCCTTCCGAGCTATAAGAAGAGGGGCAGGGGATGGCCGCCATAAGACAGCCCCTGTGGGCTTTCAGAACCTGCCACAGGAAGATGCAGGGCTGGTGCGGTGCCGGCCCCTAGAAGGGATAAGAATCAGCTCTGGGCTTCATGCCTGCAAGGCCAGGATGCAGAGAACCTCACTGTGTGCCAGGTACTGCTCTAAGGGTCCCTATACTTTGTTTTTAATTTGATTCATTTATTTAGGTCCTCAGTCCTGGGCCGTGAACCTGGGTCCTTGAGTTTTACATTTGCTGCGCTGCCGTAGCTGCAGACTTAGCACCCGAGCCACCAGGGCACGCCTCTAAGGGTCTTTCGTGGTCATTTACTGACTCCTCACAACGACCGTCCAGTAGTCAGCGGCCCCTCATCTCAGGATTCAGTTACCTGCAGCCAACCGCAGTTGAAAATCTTACTTAACCAGAAGATATTTTGAAAGAGAGAGACCACATCCACATGACTTTTATTACAGTATGTTGTTATAGATGTTGTATTTTATTATTCATTATCGTTGTGACTCTCTTACTGTGCCTCAGTTACACGTTAAATTGTACCATGGCTCTGTCTGTGTAGGAAAAAGCATGGGGTATGTCAAGCTTGGTACTCGCCGAGGTTTCAAGCATCCACTGGGGAGCAAGATGAAGGGGGACTCCTGAGCACAGTGGGTGCTTTAAGATGAGGTTAACTGGCTTTCCTGAATTCATCGGGTGCTAAAGGAGAGCACTGGGCTTCACGAGCACCCAGCTCCACGCCCTCCTCATCACCACTTGGTCAGCCTGCCTCATGAGGTGACGGCTTACATATCCTCATTCTCCTGCTTTCCAGTTCAGCAACTTCTCTAGAAAAGTGGGGCCCACCTCACTCAGGCTTGTAGGATAGCTGATGTACCTGGATGGATGCTTGAGACACTGGTCATCACCGCATCTTCCCTCGCTGTGGGCTAGAGATGAGGATAAATGGCCCTGGGCTGTGTTTCCCTAGAATGGGTGCCATCTAGACACGTTGAGGGCACAAAGGCCAGGACTGAGGCAGATGAACCAGGGAGAAATTCAGAAGGCCCAGCTCTGTAACCACCTTGAGATTCACCTTCAAGGTGGCCCCCACCTACCCTGGACCTCAGCATCAATTCCCACCAGTGGATAGTGAAGGCCAGGGGAAGGCGGGTAGGTGGGCAGAATGGCAGCTCCTCAGCTGAGCAGCGCTTCCAGCACTGGCCTCCTCTTCCCCACTCGTCTTGATGCACCTATTATTCTTACTTCTCTCAGCTGTGCGTGGAATATTCCTTTGCTTATTCTTTTTTACATTTCTCTTTAAAATGTATTTTGTTTTGAGGTAACTGATTTAAGCACAATGTAAATTTCAGACGTCCAGGTTCACGCTCATCAAATGTTGATAACACATCTCTCACCAAATTTCTAATAGTCCTCCACCATCCCACTGTCCACTGAACCCCACTATCCTTTGCTCCCACCCTTTACCCTCTTCCCCTCTGGTAACCTCAGTTCTGTTGTCAGAGTTACAAGGGTTAAATGTGTTTTGCTTTTGTCTTTTTAAATAATTATTCATTTATTTAGAGGAAGGAGGCATGCAGGAATGAAGGCAAGGAGGCAGGCAGAAAGAGAGGAAGAATCTATCCATGTCCTTAGTTGTTCGTGTCGGCTGTTCCCCCAGCCCCAGGCCTGGAACCCAGGTCCTTGGGCTTTTACATGAACCATGTCATCTGGAGCTGTGGACTTAACACTGAGCCACCATGGCATGTCATAGTTTTTGTTTAATTTTATCTGTTTGCTTTGTTTCTTTATATTCTACGTATCAGTGAGATTAGCCTGTAATTGTCTTTCTCCCTCTGACTTATTTTCCTTTACATAATCCCCTCCTATTATAATCCCCTCCTATTCCATCCCTATTATTGAAAATGGCAAGGTTTTATCTTTTATATGGTTGTATACTATTCCATTGTATACATAAACCACATCTTCTTAACCCTCACCAATCAACATTTGTTCTTCTTTTTCTTTAAAGGAAAGGTGCAGGCAGAGATGAAGGTGAGTGGTAGGACGGCGGGAGGAGAAAGGAGGAAGAAGAACTTTATTTTATTTAGTTGTTCATCTTGGTTGTTCAAGCCAGACCCAGATCTCAAACTCAGGTCCTTGGCATGTATGTAGACTACATCCAGTGGCCTTATTCACTAGGCCACAGGGTACACTAATACTTGTTATTTCTAGTTTTTTTGATATAGGCCCTTCTCACAGGTGTTAAATCATCTCTTTTTGATTTCTTCTTTGAAAACAAAACTAGGGCTAATCATTTTATTGCTGTTTTGCTTTTCCTTCCCCCAGCCCCAGGTCTTGAGCCAGGGTCCTTGGGCTTTAAATTAGCTGCATCTTCGCCACTTAGTCATAGGAGCGCACCCTCTTCTATTTATTTTTATAATAGAGGATTCAACAAGACCTCGCGTCCTCATCCTCCTGGGCTGATCAAAAATTGAATCTCAATTAATTGAGTTCCTCTCCCTGCTTCCAGTATCTGCTACTCGGTTCTACTTGGCCCCTCCTATGATGGGTGCCTATTGTCCAAAGGGGCTTAACTCCAAAAAGGCCAGTCCTGTCCACTTCCCTGGCAGGTCTAGAGCTGGATTCTTTGGCCAGACTTGAAACCACTGATTGATCTCCAAGGTGTGCCTCCCAGTGACTTCCCCAGAGGGCCTGCCATCTTCCCAGGCATTTCTGTGAGTGGTCCCAGCACTCAAGGGACCCATGAGTTCTCATCCTTTCCCAGTGCAGGGCCACCTCTTCTCTCTCCTTGGCTTTGGGTTTAGGCTCTTTTCTCCCCACCTATCTGGGATACCAGTTAACATTCTTACTAAGCTCAGGTTTTCACAAAGAACAGGAAGAAGGGCTGTCTTCAAATAGCTTCTGCTTTCTACTCCCACCCTGCAAAAAGTCCCTGAGCCACAAAGATTGTCTTTGAAGGCAGATGGGCAGTAAGCAAAACCACAACTCAAAGGCAATAGTGGCTTGTTCAAGGTCACATGGCCAAGGAGAGGTATCCAGTGTCCAGTCCTGCACTGTGGGCTCCAAAGCTGTGCTGTCAATCACTGTATCCCATTGAAGATTCAAGCGCCCTTGAGAATTAGGTGACCTTGGGTGTGTCACATCACTTCTCTAAACCTCAGCTTCTCCAGCTCTGAACACGAATCTAGGAGAGATCACTACCTGCCTCACAGGGCGACTGCTTGCTTTCTCGAGTTAGCTTTTGCTGAGCAGCACCACATTGGAGCCCCACCTCGTTCAGTGTTCACAGCAGCACAAGAGAGATGCTCTTATCACCCACATTTCAGAGGTGAGAAGTAGCCATTCACAGGTGTAAGACCTTGAGCAAGGTCACAATGCTGGCGGCACATAAAGCCAAGATGCAAACCCAGATCATCTGACTCCAGAGCCACACTGTGTGGTGGTGAGAATCAAACTGGGGTGCTGACAGGGCCTCGTGGGGATTACCAAGGGGAAGAGGGTTGGTGTGTGGGAGCAAAAGGGGGAGCAATGGACCGTGGTGGAGGGCTATTAGAAATGCAGTGGTGGGTGTTGTGCATTATGTATCTTATGAAGAGTGAACACATACACACCTAAAACTTCAAATGTGGGCATGGCCTGGTGGAGTAGTGGTTTGGTCCACTGCCTCCAAAGAGGCATAGTTTGCATACATCCCAAGGACCAGGATTCATGTGTCAGGTCCAAGAAGACAACCAATGTGAAAAACTAAATAAAATGTTTCTTCCTCTTCTCTCTTCCTGCTGCCTGCCTACTCGCCTTCACCTTTCCTTTAAAAACAAAAACAAAACAAAACAAAAACAAGATGGGAAGCAGGAGCCAGGAACTCGAAGGGAAGCTGGAACCCAAGTTCTGATTTTCTTTCTCCTTGGGCTCTGGCCCCCTTCATTCTCATACTCCGCTCCTCCAGCTAGGGAGGACTGCAGACCGGGCTGCTCTGTGCACGACAAGCCGTGTGGGCCTCAGGTTTTCTGGGGGCCACCAGCTGCCTGCAGAGCCTCCACCCTGGTGGGGCTTCCCATCTTGATATAGCGAGATTCTGGGTCTGCACGGCAGCGGCGCCAGCTTCTTGTTTGCATCTCTGGGTTTGCATTGGCCTTTTTGCAGCTCTCCCACGTATAAGTCCATTTATTTCAAATAATTTTAGTTCAGAAAACTAAACACCTTTGATCGTCAGGAACTTGCATTTCAAATTTCCTGGAGAACTGAGACAATGCTTTACGAACGCGACATGGATTGCCCTAAGCATTCAGATAAGTTACTTTACTGGAGTTACATTTTGTGTGACAGTTCACTCCCTCGGTGGATTGGTTTGCATAACCCAAAGAGGGACTAACGTCCCAAACGTCGCATTAGTGTTCACAGAGAGTGGATATTCCCTGAGATCCTGGAATTGCCCAGCTGACCACCTCCTGGTATATTTGCAGCCAGTACATGAGCAATCTGTCTGGATCATGGATGTAGGAAGTGGATCCTGTGGTCATACTGCTAATAAACACATTCCTCCCGTGATCTTGCTCAAGTCTCGGGTACCCCAGGCCAAAAAAGGCACCAGATTGAATCCCCTGCAGTTTGATAACCCTGCAGAGGACACAGGAGAGACTGACATTGTGGATGGAGATGGAGGATTAAATAACAGAGCGATCAAACTGTCCCAAGATTTCATGATGCTTTGGTTGCCTGGAGAAAATGGACCAGGACCTGCTGGTTCAGCAGCCCTCACGGAATTACAGCTGATTCAGCGGGTTGGGTGTGGGTTGCTGATGGAGCTAAAAAAAGGATTCAAGTATTTGATAAAGACACCGGGGAGGTTAGCAGCATGCAATATGTGTTTCACGGAAGAAGGACCATCTTCAATCAGATTTAGTCCAAGTACTTCCATACTTGGTTGTAACCCAGCGGAACCTGAATAGACTCTTTTTCGTGGCAGCACCACACTAGGAAATATTGGCAACTGCTCTTGATCAGCATGATCCAACTAGCAAATCAAGTTTTACTCATGTCTTAGATGTCAGTGGGAAGACTGCAGCAATCTATGCAGCAGAAATTGGAGCGAAACAAGTACAAAAATATACCCCTTTAAATAACCATTTGCTTTCCTTTGGTTCATAATTGTTTCAGAGTCTTTCAAGTAAAAGTTTAGGCTCTCAAGTTCTTTGCTAAATGCTAAATAATGTTCAAGCACAAGAATTTGTTTATTTTTACCTGACTTTCAAACATTTGATTTTACATCATTGGCAATCATATTTTGTGGCCATTCCTGTGATCTAGCTTTATTTGTAAGTCAATTTGAGCTCCAGCTTGGAAACTGAGGAAGAGAAAACAGTGTGTTCCAAGTAGATGTTATTAAGCTGTAAACTTATTGTGACTTTTGGTTCAGTGTAGTAGACCTTCTTTCCTTTCCACCATAATATAGGAAATATTGCAATAAAGCAAGGCACATGATTTATTTTTGGTTTCTCGGTGTATATAAAAGTTAGGTTTACACTCTACTGTAGTTAAATGTGCAATAGCATTGTATCTAAAGAAACAATGCACATACCTCAATTAAAGAATACTTTATGCTTTTAAAGAATACTTTAAAAATGCTGATGAGCCTTTGAGCCTTCGGCAAGTCATAATCTACTTGCTGGTGGACGCCCTTTAGTTTTTTTTAATTCCTCCTTCTGGTCCAGGGTCTTGAACCTAGGTCCTCGAACCTCACACGGCTGACACCTTAGTTGCTGAGCCCCAGCGGTGCACCTGGTGGAGAATTTTGCTTCCATGTTGGTGACTGCAAACTGATCAGGGTAGTGGGTTACTGAAGATTGGGTAGCTATGGCAATTTCTTAAAATAAAACAATAATGAAATTTGCCATAAAAAAAGAAATCAAGACCAAAAGAAAAAAAAACAAACCGTAAATTGTGTTGTAAATAAAAGTTGCCTCAAGGAAGGGGAGAGGCAGGAAGGAAGGAAGGGAGGGAGAGGGGGAGGAAGGAAGGAGGGAAAGAAAGAGAAAGAGAGAAAGAAAGAAAAAGGTTCTTCAGTGCTGGAGTGTCATGCAGCCTTGAGGAATGGTCAGGCCTCTTCTAGCAAAGCTCAGAAAAGGATAAAACTGCTCCCTCTCCCCTCCATCTCCCGAGGGGAAAAAGAATCCACAGAGCAATGCAGTGAAGACCCCAGTGACAAGGGGAAAAATGAAAAGGCAGTTTAGTGAGGTAGATCTGATGGGGAGGAATCCCCCTTCGTCCTTAGAATCCTGCCAGGGGCAAGACCACTGGGACCCTATGCAAACGGGAAGGATGTTGGTGAGGCCTCAGGGCAGAAGTGACTGTGGGTTGGGTGTCCTGTGGGTTCTGCAGCTTCTCTTCTCCTCCCCCATCTCCTCCCTCCCCTACAGGGGAGGTCCCCAAATGTCTACTTGCACAATGTGTCCAAGGCAGCCCCTCCCATCAAATCCCCCTCCCAGGAGGTGAGGTCCACCCGCCCTAATACTCCCCTGTGAGAAGGACAGCTGCCAGATTTAGTGAGACCATCCTTGTGTATCTCTCTAGGTCAGTAGTTCCTGGGGGTGGAGCTGAATTCTGGGGACAGGAGCCTGCTGAGAAGTGTGACCTTCCCAGGTCCTCACATCTCAATAATACCCACTTGACTGAGGCTCAGACACAGCAAGCATATGACAGAAAAAAGAGTCAAGCCCAGGCTTGTCTTCCCACTGCTTTCCTCCAGCCGCCCAGTGGAGAGGCAGTTGTTCCAGATGTTCACATCCTTAAGTCATGGTACCTGCTTCCACTTAGAAAATTGGCGAATAATTATTTACTTTTTAAAAGGTACCTCTCTCGATGTGAAAATTTCGTAGGATAAATAGAAGAATCAGAAGCAGCAGTTAGTGGTGATTACGCAAGATGATCTCATGATTCCTAACCAGGCTGTTTAACATTTGATCACAGGAGTGGCTTTGGCTGATATTTGATTTTACATTGGTCTTATTCCTATTCTCATTTCATTTATATCCTTCATGAACCAGTGATCAAAGACAGAAAGCAGAAGAACTCTGGGGTTGAAAATAGAAGGAAATGACATGATCTGGTGGAACAGTTACATCAATCGCCTCCACAGGCCACATACCCTTGTGTTTGAGTCCCAGGTCCCAGGGAAACAACCAGTGTGAACAGCTAAATAAAAATAAATAAAATGCTTCTTCTCCCCTTTCTTCCTGCCTGCCTACTCACCTTCATTCCTACCTGCACCTTTCCTTAAAAAAAAAAAAAAAAAAAAAGCATAAATGTGAAAAAAGAAAATAGAAGGAGAAAAGGAAAAGGAAGATGTTGTCTCCTCTGCAAATTTGACTCAAGATTCATAAATTGCATTTACGTGATAAAATTCCTTACATAGCTTACCAGGAAAATTCTTGTGCTTTACAAAATTTCAAAGATTGCTAAAAAGGGAAAATAATACATATTCTTTCTTTTTCTGTGTCTGGTGCAAAGGTGATCTACATCCATAAGGCATCTGCAGAGAGCAGCTTGCAGACAGGACCTGAGATCTGTCTCATCTCACTGGATTACACACCAAATTCTTTTTGAAAAGTACACGTTCACTTTTTTCCCACCTCTTTTGTTTTTTTGGTTTTTTTTTTTTTACAAATTGACTCTTTAAACATTTAATGCAAAAAGTCAAACCCTCAAGCCTTGTTTTTTATAGCTGATACATAAAATTTTAATGATTTAAAATACATTTTAGAGAAAGTTTTGAAATGGTATGTATGAAACACTGTGCTTTGACTTAAGATCACTTACTTTTTTTATAGATGGTAGAGAATTATGAAACGGTCCAAGTACCCTCCATTGAGGATTGTGTAACTGCATGTTTTTGTGAAACAGTTCCTGAGTCAGGAGAGGCTGGAGATGAGCTAACGCAACCCCCTCTATTTCATGTTAGTTTTTAAATTTTAAATATGATCCTTAAGTAACCTAGCAGAGAAAATACACACATAGAAGGTAAACATCATATCTAACATTTATCCAGTGTTTTTAAGTGCTAGCCAGGCATTGTGCTGTGTTTTCTATGTATCACCCGCCGTATTTACTCCTCACAACAGAAGAGTCTAGATTATTTTTTCTAAGACTGTGCACATTGGCCACGCTGGTGGACTGGCAGGTAAGGCTGCTGAAGGAGTCCACTTACTTCCCAAAGACCGGGAGCCGGGGGGACACCAGCATGAACGGCTCAATAAAATAAAAAGAGCTTCTCCCCCTCTTCCTGCCTGCCTGCCTGCCTTCATTTCTGCCTGTATCTGTCCTTAAAAAAAGATGGTGCATATTTTCATGTTTCAATGCTATTAGCCATCAATATACTTCTTTTGTGAATTTCCTATTCTCATTCTTACTCTATTTCTTCTTCTGTTAGATAATCATCATTTTCTTTACTGATTTTTCTGCTATCTGCTTAGCAAGTGAATCATCATTTTAATTTTATATTGTTTTTTGCAAAGTTTTATACATTTTTGTGTAGTCAGATGTATCACTACTACCATTTGAGTTTTCTTCTCTGATATAATTTTTAAATAGCTCTTTCTCTCTCCAAGATGATATACATCAGTCCCTCTATTTTCTTTCGATTTTTATATTTTTTTACATATGATTTAAAGAATCTGATTTTATTTTTCCTCTCAAAGTTTAACCATTCAATTCAACATTATTAATTTAACAAGCTATTATTTTTCTATAATGCTGGTATTGTTTTTATCATATGTATATTATATGTAAATATACATACTTAGAACTGTTTTGAGACTGTGGATTTTTACATTGTTCTATCTATTTAATTTAAATTATACTAGCTTTATAAATCCCTTTAACATAAATGACCAAGCCTATTCTCATTGTGGTTGGTTTTTTTTTTTAAGTAAATTTTTTGACTGTTCTAGAATGTTTTTCTTTCAAAGGTAACGGCAGAAATAAAGGCGAGTAGGCAGGCAGGAAGAGAGGGGAGAAGAAGCATTTTATTTATTTTTATTTAGTTTCTCACACTGATCGTTGGCCCCCAGACCCAGGACTGGAACCCAGGGGTATGTGGCCTCGCGCTCCTTTGGAGGCAATTGACTTAACATTACTCCATCAGGGCGCACCTAGGATTAAGCCTGGAGAATTCTTATTCCTCTCTTCCTCTTTCTACTCTCCCAGGCCTTGTGTAACCGGGAGCCAGGCACCCTAGGCTTGCTCAAAATCCGTCACCAGTGCGATTTTCCTCTTCCTTTTCTGATCCAGCCCTCTGGTCACAGAAAGCATTTGGTGGCCAGAAGTTGTCAACTGACCTTTCAGCCCTGGCCTGGCCTCAGCCACTTGAAACTAAAATTTAGTCTTCGGGGAATTACTCAATGGTCAGGAAGGCTGAAAATCAAATCTCAGGGCTATTTCCTTGAATTAAAGGGTCTGAGATATGTTCAGTAGCCCCGCTTTACACATGAGGACACTGAGGTTCAGGGAAGTGAGTAATTTGTCCAGGAGACCACAGATTTGAAGGGAGAGAATGAAGAATTATTGGCAGGCAGGAAGGGAAGGGACTGGAGGGGAAGAAAGGGGAGGGGAGGGGAGGGAGGAAGGGGGAAGGAAGCACTTCCATTTGTTTTGTTGTGTCCCCTGGTCCCAGGTCGAACCCAGGTCCTTGGGCTTTAACATGGTCCACACTCTAGTCACCAGCTTAGCAACTGAGCCACCAGGGCCAAGACCACAGACTCAATAAGGAGCAGAATCAGAGCTCACAATGGTGACCCAGGTGGCCCTCTTAAACCCAGTCTACGCATTTCCTTCTGATTTTCAGTTGCTCTTTACCTGTTAACCGCTCTTCTTCACAGAAGCGGGAGGTAGAAACCCAGGTCTCCTTACAAGTGAGTGTGCTGAAGGAATAAGTATTGCTGGGTCTGATCCCAAATCCCTAGCTAGAAATGGCTTGTGCTTTGGATAACAACAACAACAAAAGTTCTCCGCCATAGAGTTTATAGTTAATCTAACAGGATTTGAACTCTGTGAGGACTGCCTGCTGTTGCAACTGCAGGTGAGGTTTTATAAGCACTCTGGTTGCGGGCACACTGGAGAGAAAAGGAAGGAGATAATAAGTTCATTTCAATTTTCAAACACAGGACCTTGACCGAGTGGTCAGGCTGACATCTGCACTAATTAAAATGTTGATACTTCTTTCAGTTGTTCTTCCCAGTGTTATCTGGGTACCAGAGAGGAAGCTAAGTGCAAACTTACCTTAATGTAAGGGACGCTTCCTTTAGGAAACTCAAGAGGAAGCGGTGCATTCTGTAATCTTCCTGCGGGTGGGGGAGAGGGTCCCGGGTTCCAGTCAGCACATTCCCGCCCAGTTTCTTCCCAGAATGAGGCCAGATCTGTCCTGACTTCAGCCTGTGTGCTTCTTCTGGACCATGGGGAAAGGGAAGGAGTTTTCGTTTATACTCTCTTCTTCACGGCCCCAGTAACCAAAAGCCTAGCAGATCCACAAATGCACACCATTCATTCCGTTGTGGAGGGTTGGGGGCTGACTGAGCATACCCCCCAGGTGTCTGACCATCACTGCTCTCCTCATCTTTCCATGGCCTGAGAGCCCACACCAGGTTTAATTCATCCTTCAGCCTCTGTCCAGCTGTCCCTGTGACCCTCCAGGGGTCACCACCCACATCTCTTAGTGGCCTGAAGTCCTGTGAGTCAGCCTCTTTGCTGCCAGTTTCCTCAGTTATAAATGGGAGTGACACCAGTCTCCTCTGTGGCTTGACCTGTAGAATGGATGAGTTATTGTGGCAAGTCCGTAGAATGGTGCCCAGCTAGTGGTAGACCCTTAGTGCTCATCAGTGCTGTTATTATCAGGGCACCAGTGTGTCTCCGGGGCTCTCTGCATCAACCCCATTCCTGCCTTGACTCATGGAACTGTGATGCCCACTCCCACTGGCGAACCCTAGAAACAGACAGGATCAAGGTTAGACCGGGACCCTATCCTTGGGCTCTGGTGGAGTCAGGACGAGGTGGAGGGCCTGGAGGGAAACCACACGTGGCTCAGAACTCCCATCACCTGGTTAACCCCTTCCTACTCTCTGCTGTATGGCAAAGTCCCCGCTGCCATTCAAAGACCTCTCTGCCCCTTTCTCTGCTTTCTATGAAGCGTTCCTTTCCTACAGAAAGCACTTCTGGGGCAGAAGGGGTGACTGGTCACTTCCAGATGTTATTTAACATGTTAACAACGCTTCCCACACACGCGCGCGCAACTGCACACACTTCCCAGTGGCTCATGACCACATGTTCACAGTAGAACGCTACCCCCAGGGGGAGTGAGTTTGTGTACAGTTTTCTGTTATTTCTACTTTAAAGATTGAGTTTCCAATTTTTTCTATAGCAAATTTTCTTTGAAACCAGATTATGAGCTTTTCAGTTCCTTTTTGTTATAAAGATGAAGATAGAGGGCAGTGATTCTCTGTGACATGTCCCGAGTCACAAGCGAGCTCCTGGCAGGGACAGAGTTCAGACATGTCTCTTCAGACACTGGGTCAACGTACCCTGAACCCTGGGACCTGGTGCAGCAGGAAACAGGGAACCTTTTGCTAATCATGGTTTTCAAGAGCCCCCGCCCCCACCCACAGAAAAGACAGCAGTGTCCCCAGGAGAAAGCCACAGGCTCCAGCTGAGCAGCTGGGGGCAGAAGCACGCAGATTATGAACCTGGGCCTGGGTTCACATCGAGAGCTGCCTTTCTGTATGAACTTAAGCAAGTCACTGCATCCTGTGCTCAGCCTCCTTGACTGTGAGAGTTGTTACCCACACTGCCCTCCCTGGCTTATCATGAGGATTAACTGAGTTTGCAAAGTCCAGTGCTTGGCACACAGCGATCCGTTGCTATTAAAGCCCAATCCTGCCGTGCTCCTGCTCTTGCTCCCATATTTATAGTGGGCAGGTTTGACTCCGAAAAGCTGTCCCTGTGTCCTCTGGCCCCAGGTTCTTTGAAAGCCACTTTCGAAGCCAGGCATGACCTTCTTGCCACTGTAGTCCATCTGTCTTTTCCCCCCATACATAGGTCAACTGTGTCCACTGAGGAGGTCTTGAAGGTCACCCTCTCTGAGGATTTTCACAAGCAGCAGAAAGAACTCCCTCCCTCCCTCCCTTCCAGAGGCTTCCCCCCACCCCCACCTGCCTTCTTCTCTTTGAAAAACAACAGAATCCCATTCTATCTGCATAAACCGATTATTGACAAATACACACTGACCAGCTGCCAAGCACCAGGTGGTGTCCCAGGCACTGGAGACGCAGCATGAACCAAACTGACACCTGCCTAAGAAGGGAGCTAACGCTCTGGAGGCCAAGCAGCTAAAGGCCAGGCTGAAAAAAATACAAAACCCAAAATTCCATGAGGAGGTGCACCCCTGTGGCTCAGCATCTAAGGTGCAAACCATGTAAAGACCAAAGGACTGCAGTCCGAGACCCAGGACCTGGGGGACTGAAAACAGATAGACAGGTGCACCCTGGTGAGTAGTAGCTAGATCCACCACCTTCCATCAGGACCTGTCCCAGGACCTGGGGGAGCAACCACAATGGATAACTAAATGAAAGTAAATGAAATGCCTCCTCTTCTCTCTTCCTGCCTGCCTCTGCTCACCTTCATTCCTGTCTGCACCTTTCCCCCCACCACCATAGGCATTTTTTAAATTGTAGTGATTATTCTATAGGGTCCCCATTCAGATGTGTCAACATACCCTGCCCTCCACCAAATCACCAAGTGTCCTTCCCCATTGTCCAGTGGGCTCCACCACCATTTGCCACCCCCCCACCCCATTATCTTCTGGTCACCTCAGTTCTGTTGCAAATGTTTCAGGTTTGGTTATGTTTCATCTGTTCCTTTGTGTTGTCTGTTTACCTTCCACCTAGGAGTGAGGACATCTGGTATTTATCTTTCCTCTTTTGACTCGTTTCACTTAGTATCATGCCCTCTAGTTCCATCCATGTTGAGTCAAATGACAGGGTTTCTAAAGGCTGTGTAGTATTTCCTTGTGTATATGCACCACATCTTCTTTATCCATTCATCTGATGTTGGGCACTCAGGTAATTTCCAGTTCTTAGCTATTGTAAACATGGCTGCAATAAACATGGGGATACTTACATCTCTGCAGATGGGTGTTTTTGTATCTTTTGGGTGGATGCCCAGAAGTGGAAGACAGGATCATATGGGATTTCTATCTCCAGTTTTTTGAGGAATCTCCAAACTGTTCTCCATAGGGGTTACACCAATTTGCGCTCCTACCAACAAACCTTTCCTTCTAATATTTTTTGTTTAAACTCGGCACACACTGGTGGTTCAGGGGTAAAGCCAGCAGCTGGGGCATAGACCATGTAAAACTCAATAACCTGGGTTTATGACCCAGGAGGAACATCCAAAACTGAATAAATAAATTGATGTGCTCCTTCCTCCTTTCTCTTTCTTCCTGCCTGCCTTCCTCTTTGAAAACCAAACAAAACAAGACTAGTTCAAGGAGGAAAGGATGAAAAGGAAAGGCCAGCAAAGCAGTTGTTGGCCAGCATGTGACCTCCACCCTGGTGGCCGCCTTCCGCAGGCCCAGCAGCCCGGTTCAAGCTCTGGCTCTGCTGCTACTGGCTGGATGACCTTGGCTAAATCCGTCCAGCTGAGCCTCAGCTTCCTCCTCTACAGGAGAGTGACCCGCAAGGCCCGTCTGGAGGACCAAGGATGCAGTGCAGGTCCGACGCCCCAGGAGCGCCCGCCACAAAGGAAGCTCTAGGGCCTGATGACAAATGTGTTTTCCTATTCGCTTTAACCACAGTGACAATCGGAACAGGTTGCATGTAGAAGCAGATAAGAGAAGCCAGCTGCCAGGCTGAAAAGAGGTTTGCCCCCAAACGTTATTTTCTTTAAATATAGGTTGTCTCTATTAACATAGACAGACTTACTAAATATGTGTGAAGTTGTTCATTTCTTTTCTAATACAGTAAATATTCATGGATGTGACCTATATCAAGAGATGCTCTTTAGCCTCTGGGTAATTTTTCAGATGATAAAGGGATGTGAGAGCTGCTGCCCAGGCTTTCCTGAGCTGACTTTCTCGTGACAGCTTTTTTTGTTGTTTTTTTAAAGGAAAATTGTAGGTAGGAATGGAGGTGGGAAGAGGCAGGCAGGCAGGAGGAGAGAGGAGGAAGAAGCACTTTATTTTATTTAGTTGTTCATCTTGGTTGCTCCCGCCAGCCCTGGGCCAGGAACCCGGGTCCTTGGCAGTATGTGGACTGCGTCTGGTGGCCTTCCCCACTAGGCCACCAGGGTGCGCCACAACAGCTCTTTTGCAACCTGACACACCACGTGCCACCCCCACCCTGTGTAGTTAATGGCACACCTTCCAAGCTGGAAGGTCCCTTTGAGGTGCTATCAACAGACAGACATACTGAACAGGGGACTCTGGCTCTGAGTCACCTCCACGTAAAATCAGAACCAGAATACAGACCCCTGTCTCCTCAGTCCAGGGCTCTTGTGATGACAGGTGGACAGATCTGACTTCTTTGCCCCAGCCGGGTGAATGATGCTCTAGGCTCCCAGAAGATTCTTCTACTCTCCAAATGCTGCCCCTTTCTCCCTCGAGCCTCCCTCTTCCTATCTTGATCCCCTCACACACCATCCCAGGGCAGGACAGAGATGACCTTGTCACTCTCGTTCACTGCCAACTAGCAAAGAACTGGGGAAAGTGAGGAGAAAGTTTTAATATGAATATCTCTTACCTATGATATAGGACAGACAATTTCCCATCAATGGAGGATTTTCCCTAGGCCAGCCCCAGTATTAACCATTATACTATCTCCATTCATTTCATGCCTGACCACCACCAGTGAGATAACAGCTATTTGTCATTCCCATTTTACAGATGAGGAAACTGAGGAGAAGTGAATACAGTGAGTGGCTGATTTGAGGCCACAAAACTAATACTTTGCCGAGCCAGGCCTAGAATCTAGGTCTGTCTGTCTCACCCCAAAGACCAACCCCCTGACTGGCAAGTCCTTGTAGGTGAAGAGGCCTGGACTCCGCCAGGTTAGTGGGGGGATGGAACTAAAATCTAGGCCCATTAATGGTAGCAGTGGAGATGCTAATGAGCGATATTAAGCAGAAAAGTCAGAGAGTGAAGTGTCTTGTTTTGTCCATATCCATTGTCAAGGCCCCTCAAGTTGTTCATGAGTCACGCTCGGACCCTATCCCTTTACCAAACTGACATTGTCATAGCACTAGGGCTTTAGTCCTAGCTTCACCTGCCACCTGCTGTGGAATTTGGGCCCGGTAATTCGCCCTCTCTGGATACATTTGCTCAAGGGTCACTCCAGGTGTGCGCCTCCCACCACTGTGCAGACTGTCAAGTGTGACACGCATGTGGGCATTATTTACCCACTCTCAAAAAGGGAAGCTGCTGAAGTATCATAAGGTAGTTGAAAAGAGGAAGGTCTTCGAAAAGGCTCCACAAACTGTCCTATGAGCAGAGCACACACGGGATTCACCAGTTAGCTTCCCAAGTATTTGCTGGAGGAGGTGAGCGAAGACTGAAACGATAGGATGGGGCTCTGGGCCTTGGGGACAGGATCACGGCTTTCCCGTGTCCCCAGCAAGTTCTTCAACCTCTGGGCCCCGATTTCCTCCTCTAGCAAAGTAATAATAACATCAACCTTCCCAGGGTGCTTTGAGGCTAAATGCTCACTTTTTAGAACATGTAGAAAGCATTGGTACAATGCCAAACACGTTTCATCTTTATCCTCCAGTCTTCTTTCCAGGTGGCCTCACTGGTGAGTGAGAAGCAGATACTCCTCCATAGAACCAACCAGGCCAAAGTCAGGACTCTCACCCTGAGGCCCAGCTCCTAACCGGGGAGCCTGTTCTTTCTGCCACTTCATTGGTACATTCTCTTATTTCAACCGCCTAGCTAAGCGTCCGCTGAATTTGTTTTAAATGGTATTTAATCTGTATGTCAAGAATGCCAGTAGCTGCAGTCGTTTCCCAGTCACAGCTGAAGACACAGACTCGTGACTTGAGGTCAAGAAGGACCACATTCAGTCCATTACTGATACATTGGGGTTTTTTGTTTGTTTTTAATCTCAGCTGTTCTGGGACAGGCTATGTGACCTTGGGAGAAGTCTCTTCTACAATCTGAGCCAGTTTCCTCATTTATTTTACACTGTTTATGCAGATAGAATGGGATTCTATTGTTTTGTGTTTTAAAGAGAAGGAAGGGGGTGGGGAGGAGCCTTTGGAAGGACAGGAGGGAGGAGGGCAGGAGGGAGGGCAGGGAAACTTTTATTTATTTTTGATTGTTCAGGTTCACTTTTTTACTGTCTACACGCCAGCTGCATCCTTCACATCTGAGATACCAGGGTGCCCCCAAATGGGTTTTCTTTAATGTGATGATGTGGCATTAACGTGGTAAAGTGTCAATTGAGCGTGAGTGAGGACTTATCTGCCTCAGCTTTCTTGTCCGAAAGTTGGCCAAGATTTCAGTACAGACCCCTACAAGAGGCACACCCCAGCGGCCTAGTGGTGGAGTTCACTGGGCATAGTCTGCATGCATCCCAAGGTCCCTGGTTTAAGACCCAGGGCTGGAGGAACAACCAAGGCGAATGACTAAGTAAAATAAACCAAATACTTCTTCCTCCTCTCTTCTCCTGCCTACCTGCCTATGCGCCTTCATTTCTGCCTGCACCTTACCTTGAAAAAAGAAAAAAGAAAAGGAATCCTATTGGAATCCTATAAACTAAGTCTCTCAAGTACTTCTGTACACCAGGCACAGTGCCACAAATTTAGTGAACTTCAGTCACTTACCCTATGAGCAATATGATATGCTGGTTACAGATGAATGAAACAGGCTCAAACAGATGAAGTAACTGGCCCATCATCAGGTGCCCTCAGGAGTCAGAGCTAGATTTGAACACAAGGTGGTCTGGTTCAAGTGAGTTTCCTGAGAAATCACCCAGTCAACCACCCACTTAAAAGATGAGCAAAGAAAGACCCAGAAAGAAGAAGGGACCTGCCCAACCTCACTCGTAGTTGAACAGGGACTGGTACCCAGGTCTCCACGCTCCAGTGAGAGAGAAAGTGATGGCTGGTGGCCTCCAATCTCAGTTCTCACTGCCTGCGGATGGTGCACCTTTGAGCCACGCAGCTGTGACCCTGGGGCCAGCTGTGCCATCCCTTGCACTTTCAATTCAGATCAGAAAACCCCGCACAGTGCACCTAAGCAGTTTCCCGGCCCGCCTCCCTCGCAGGCCCTGGACCTCACGGCAGCAGAGACCTGTGCCCTGGGAGAGGGGCCCTGGCTGTGGCTTTAGCCTTGGCTGGCTGGTCTTTCTTATTTTTTAGAACTTTACTTGACAATCAGTAGTTAGTTCTCTTCCACACTGACTGGATTTTTGAACGTGGTGGCAGCTGTGATGTGCTGCACTGACTTGGTAACTGTTCATCTGCATTTTGTGTTCTGGACAACCACGTCTGGACAGTCCGCACTCCTTTAACCTCGATGTCTGTGCTGCTTGTTGTCAGTGCCCGCCTCTGGAGTGCCCGCCTCTGGAGTGCCCGCCGCATTCACAGCAGATTTCTGAATCTCTTGAGGTGTCCGAGGGGGTGCTTCTTGAAGGCCACTCCATGCATGTGCTGGTGAAGATTGGCAGTGTCTTCCCTGGTCACTACCTCGTTGATGGCGAAATGGCTCTTCCCCCCATCCTTCTCTCCAGGTGCCACTTTACCAGGCCCCCATGGGAAGGCCTGGTGAGTATTTACATCTTTTACCTGTATGCATCAGGTCACAAAATATTTCCGTGTACATCAGTGGTTCTTAACATCTTAAGCTCCACCGATACTCTGATTTTTCTTTTCTTTTTTTTTTTTTTAAATACAAGCCCCTTGCCCCCTCAAAAATGCCCCAGTGGCGCACCCTGGTGGCCTAATGGTTAAGTCAGCCTGGGGTGGTCCACACACATCTGACCCACTGCAGCGCTGGGTGGGGAGCGGCCAATATGAACAACTAAGTAAAATAAAGTGCTTCTTCCTCCACTCTCTTCCTGTGCATCTGTCTCTGCTTGCCTTCACCCTGCCTGCACTTTTCCTTTAAAAAATAACTAAATTGGCGCGATTTAGTGGAGTGTTGGTTGGGACTGTCAACTCAGAAGGACACAAGTCACACAGCCCTTGGCTCACATCCCAGGTTGCAAAGGGTTGGGGAAGAACAGTGAACAGCTAAATCAAAATAAAATAAAACGTTTCTTCCTTGTCTCTCTTCCTGCCTGCCTGCCCCCTTTCATTCCTGCCTGCACCTTGCCTTGAAACATCATCATCATCATCATCTTCATCATCATCATCATCAATAAAAATGCACAAACATAACATCTAGCACACACCATGAAAAGACGAATACCCCACGAGAGTCTCCCCAGCCATGCTGGCAGAGTGCGTCACGCTCATTTGTCTTCATAAGGAGAATGGGGCAGGTCATGCCATTATGGGTTCACAAACAGAAGAGGCACTCAGAAGGTTGAAGGGATTTGCCCAAAGTTACACGACGAGCCTCGGCACAGTTGACACTAGATCACCTTTCTGTGTTGGGCATTCAGACAAGTCCTTGCCCTGGAGGAAGGCCCCTCCAGAAGTCAGATGCGGATTTCCGGCTCCGAAAGGAATTTCTATCTGCCTGAGGACCAGGCAGGCAGGGAGCTGGGCTTCCTGGAGCCCTGCGCATCCTGTTGGCGGATGTTGTCTGGTTTAGAACCTCCATCCAAATCCTGCAATTCCCGTCCCTACAACATCAGGCACACACACGGGTGGCCGCGCCAGACCCGGGCTCCCCTCTTCTAGGCTGAACTCTGCATAGTGTAAGTCATTCCTTGATGAGTGCTATTTTCTAAGGGAAATATGGGGAAAGAGTTCAGGGTGGGGTCAGGGGTGGCTATGGCAGCAGGGAGACAGGGAGGAAAATTCCAGAAGTGGCAGGGTAGGGACGTGTGAGCTGATGCTGGCCTTACTCATTGGCGACCAGCGCCGAGAACTCAGCTGGCACTATTTTCTGTCTCAGCTCAGCCGTGACCTTGGCAACATTAAGCAAAAGGCTTCTGCTTTTCAATTTAATCATAATTCTTTTGCAGGTATTGTGGCTTTTCTCTCTGATTGCTTTTCCATTTTCTTTCTTTTTATCTTTGGTGTTTCGAAGTTTCATTGCGACACAGGCGGATGAGCAATGTGCTTGTTCTTAATTCTGCATGGCATCCGCCAAGATTTCTGCATCTGAGGAGTCAGGTCCGGGTGGATTCTGGGCAACTCTCCACCATCATCTTTGTGAAGATTACCTCCCCAATGTCCACCACTAACTTTATTCTTCCTTTCTGAAAAGCCGCTTAGATATATTTTCCGTCTTTGTATTCAATTCTTCAGGTCTTATGACCTCTATCTCTTGATCTTCTCTTTATCTCCTCTTGCCACATTTTGAAGATTTCTTCACTTCTACCCTCTAGATCAATGCTTTTCAACTAGTCTTTTCTGTTCGTTAACCTCTTAAGGCTTTCTTTTTTCAATGACCTTATTTCTCACTTCCAGAAATTCTACTTGACTCTTTTCGAATCTGCCCAGTCTCTCATTATGAACGCTTATTCTGAATCCTTACTCTTTAATCACCTTCAACATATTTTTTAGAACAATACCCAAGAAGTTCTTGGAGTTCTAATTCTGCTAACTCTTATTCACGTTTCCTTACGCATTTTGTAACTTTTCATTGAACTAAAATTCCACGTCCTTTGTATGTGGTGCTCTGGTATGACCAGGACAGGAGGCATATTTCTGTAGAGAGTTTCCTTTCTAATACTATCCCAGACAATATTTGGGTGCTCTGATTTTTTTTTAAATATATATTTAGAACATACTGAAGATCTCAAATTTAGCTGAACTCCTGTATTTTATCTGGCAAATTTACCAGTGTGAAGTCAGAATCTTCTCCCACTTGACTCAAGAGTTGCTGAACTTCCAGCATCTTACCAAACTGGAAAGTCAAACCAAATCCAACTCCAATGCAAAAGCCCATTCTCCTTGATCACTCTGGTTTCCTCCCACAGCCCCCTCCCCCATCTAGGTTTTGAGTTCCTCTTTGGTTTTTACCTCTTGAAGTTTTGACCCCTTGGAAGTTTCCCCTCAGGGGACTTTTAGTAGTAGTTGTGTTTTTTTTTTTCAAACAAAGATTGAGAAAGCTTGCCACCCACTTCTGCTTTTTGAATACCCAATACCTCTCTAAAGCACCCCAAATAGAGTGGCGAGAGGGCAAAACATAGAACAAAATATAAAATGCTATTTCCACATCTGACCCATCTGCACAGGCAAAGGGTTTGGCCACAGTCGGTAAGGTGGGGTCATTTTTACGCTGATTGAAAAGAAACGATTTCACCTTCTGTTGTAGTACAGCAGGAACTTCTTGAAAAGCCCAGCAGAAGTCAAAGGACCCACCCCATGGGGAGATGCCCGGTGACGGAGGCAGCCAACGGCTCCCAGGATGGCATGAATGCCAACCTCCTGAAGGAATACATGGTGCTGAGCGGCTCCCAGCAGGTGGCTCTGGTGGTGCTGTGCACCCCGCTGGGCCTGCTGAGTGCTCTGGAGAATGCGGCTGTGCTCTACCTCATCCTGTCCTCCCATAGGCTCCGCAGAAAGCCCTCCTACCTGTTCATTAGCAGCTTGGCTGGGGCTGATTTCCTAGCCAGTGTGATCTTTGCCTGCAGCTTTATAAATTTCCACGTCTTCCAAGGCACAGATTCCAGGACGGCCTTCCTGCTGAAGATTGGCAGCGTGACCATGACCTTCACAGCCTCTGTGGGCAGCCTGCTGCTGACCGCCTTTGACCGCTACCTGTGTCTATGCTGCCCCTCCACCTATAAAGCCCTCCTCACTTGTAGAAGGGCACTGGCTACCCTGGTCATCATGTGGGTCCTCTCAGCATTGGTCTCCTACCTGCCTCTCATGGGATGGACTTGCTGTCCCCGTCCCTGCTCTGAGCTTTTCCCCCTCATCCCCAATGACTATCTGCTAAGCTGGCTCCTGTTCATTGCCATCCTCTTCTCTGGTGTCATTTACATCTATGGGCACGTCCTGTGGAAGGCCCATCAGCATGTCGCCAGCTTGGCTCAGCACCAGGACCAGCATGTTCCAGGAATGGCTCGGATGAGACTGGATGTGAGGCTGGCAAAGACCTTGGGTGTGGTGCTGGCCGTGCTCTGCATATGCTGGCTGCCAGTACTGGCCCTCATGGTCTACAGTCTGACCACCACTCTAAGCAACCAGGTCAAGAAGGCCTTTGCCTTCTGCTCTTTGCTATGCCTTATCAACTCCATGGCCAACCCCGTCATCTATGCCCGGAGGAGTGGGGAGATCCGCTCCTCCGTCCGCCACTGTTTGGCCTCCTGGAAGAGGCACCTGAGGTGCCTTGGACCTGAAGAAAAAGAAGACTTCCCGAGGACTTCAGTCACTGAGACGGAGGGTGATGTGAATTACCCGCAGGCCAGATTCTAGAGGTCCGTGCTGCTCTGGATTGCTGATGATGCTTTTTTCCCGAGTTTTGAACTAGCCACATCGGAACTCATTGAACTCCCTGGAGGAAAGAACAGTCTTGACCCTCTTGTCTTGTATGATCCAGCCCTGGGGACTGGACATGACCCCCATTTGGCTGATGGGTGTTGGGACTGACCCCTGGAGGGCAGCCTGGTCATGTCTACCTGCACAGTCCGTTCGATAACTTGGAGTGGCGAGGTGGGCAGGAGGCAGCAGGCCTGGAGCAGACTCCATACGCATCAGGTCAGGAAAAACTTCCCAACAAGAAGGCTTAGTGGCTGCATCTTCCAGAGGCCACAGAAATCAGATGGAACCTTCAGGGTCAGCCACGAGGGACTCAGACGAAATCTAGATTATTCTCCTAGAATCTCAGGGTATCAGATGAGATAGCCAATCAGCCCTTACTCCTGCTTAATTGTGGAGTCCGCCTTGGTTCTGGATCTATGAAAGGCCCCACCTCAGGTCATCTTTCCTACTGAGGACCAAGAACTATAAGATGACAAGATTCGAGGGTATTGATCCACCTCTTTCAGTGGTAACTGACAAGTCTCCAGTGTAGGGCATCTTGTTAATGGGGCAAAGGTCCTCCCTGGCACCCTGATCATTCTCGCTAACAGCCACTGTGACCTCTTAGGTCCCTGGAGATACAGAGGAGGCTGGGATCCCTTGCTCCCATGTCTTCAGAGGATGTTATTAACCCTGTGAGGTCTGGTTTGGTGGCACCAGGGAGTGTCCCAGTCAAACCCAACTTCAACTAAAGTGAGGATATTCACAAAGATTGTATAAATCTACAAATTGTTCCCAGTTACCCCTCAATTTAGCCCCTTGTCTCCTCCATACCCCTATAACATATACTAAACTGAGTAACTAGGAGGAGAGGGAAATTCCCTTACTATGTGCCAGGCACAGGGCTGATAGCCCATGGTCCATTATCTCCTACGAGAATATAGTCTCATGTTTTTGAAGCTCCCAGGGCATGACATGTTACAAACCAGAGAGGCTGGTTCCTACCAGAGAGACTTAAAACAATAGGCAAAAGAAATTGGTGGTGACAGGGAGGACTGCAGAGGAATACTGATGTGGGTGGGACCCTAGATGGAATAAAGGAAAGATATAGATTAAAGATGTCCTCAATGAATGGTTTTTTTTTTTTTCCATTTAATACTAATCATACCCTTACACACCCATCACAAATATATGCAGCCTCTGTTCTAGGTCCTGGATTTCCAGCCATAAATGAGATACTGCCCCCTGTCGAATGAAGCTAACATTTTATGGTGAGAAGAAAGCCAATAAATACATAAAGAAGAATTATAAATATATAAAGAGAAATCATAGTATCATGTGACAGGGCTTAATTGAGGCAAATTTAGGTAGAGTAAATATACTATTACTCTGGTCATAAATGTTGGATGGCTTTTATTGAGAGTTTACAATATGCTAGACATGCAGCTAAGTGCTTTTAAATGCTGTAATTCCTTAGTCTTACCAAGAACCTGATGAAGAGGCTCTTGGTATCTCATTTTATGGATGAGGAAATCTCTAAGAGGCAAAATTACTAGCCTGAGTTCATATTGCTTAAATATGTACCGAAGCTAGGCATCCAACCCTGTATTTGTTTGTTTTTAAACCCAAAGCCTGCCCTCTTAACTGATAACTTCTTGGTCTACTTCAGTCAATTCTGCTTGCTTAGGAGTTAGATTAAATTTCTTTTAACATTGGATTGCTGCAGCCTTAACTCAGTATTATTTCTCAATGCATTTAAGTTTATGTTTCTGTATGTTCCCACAAAAAAATTTCCAGAAATTGGGTGACTTAAAACAACAGAAATTTAGTGTTTCACAGCTCTGGAGGTTAAAAGTAAAAAATCTAGCTGCCAGCCCCCTCCAAAGTTTCAACGTTTCTTCTAACTTCTGGTGGCTCCTGGCATTCCTTGGCTTGTGGCAGAGTAAGGGCGACATCTGCTTCTGTCTTCACATGCTCTCCCCACCACCCCCACCTTGGTCTCCCTGTGTCTTCTTTTAAGGGCACCAGTCATTGGGTTAGGGCACACTAGCCCAGTGTGACCTCATGTTAATTAACCAATTACATCCGCAAAGACTCTTTTGAAATAAGGTCATATTCAGAGGTTTTTGGTAGATATGAAGAGACACCATTCCATCCAAGACAGCCCCCTAGGATGAAGTCCACGCCTCCATTATAGCACATATTGTAGTCTGTGTTAAGTAGCATCCATTCACTTGTCTTCCCCACTGAGGTGAGTTCATGCTCACCTGTAGGTCCCCAGTGCTCAGTGAGGACCCAGCATAGAGTCTTAAGGGGCATGGTCAACATGTGTGGAAGGGAACTTCTTCTGAAAAGCTTTGGATGGCATTTGGTAAAATACCTGTGGTGAAAAGTTGACATTTGTGGAACCATTTTTTGGTTAATACTAGTTGTTGTTTTTTTTTAAAGGACAGGTGCAGGCAGGAAGAGAGAGGAGGAAGGAGCATTTCTATTTTATTTTTATTTAGTTGTTCATACTGGTTGTTTGCCCCCAAGACCCAGGACTCAAACCCATATGTGGCCTGCATTCCTTTGGAGGCAATTGGCCTAACCACTACTCCACCAGGCACACCAATAATACTATCTTTTTATAAGGCAAATAAATGGCATGATGTTTTAAAGGTGAATTTGCCTGGCATAACTGATACTCGGTAAATATTTGTTTAAGGGATTTTTCAACTGAAAAATTCAAAAGGCCATTAAAATGTGTGTTTATATGAAATCAAACAATTGCTATTCAGGGTACACGGATTCAACTAGAAACCTAGACTGTGCCCCTAGGAAGGATAAAAATTGACATCTTACGGGAATGATGAGATGAATGAGACAAGTGGTTAAAGGAAAGAGTTAACACGAACAAGCTCAAAGTATTCTTGCCTATACCTCATTGATTGCTGATGCTAACTAACCTCTGGCAAAAATAATCATGGATCCTTATGACAACTGTTTGATGCTTTCTTAAAACAATTGCTTTTTTGATCTAGTTCAAACAGGACAGGTAACACAGTTTCTCTATGACCACCCAGCTTCATTTTTAACATGGCTCCACAAAGATCAGCTCTTCACTGAGTAAAACTGGAATTTAAAAATCATCTAATTGGCGCACCCTAGTGGCTGAGTGGATGGAGCCTTCAGATGCAGTCCACATACATCCCAAGGACCAAGGTTCAAGACCCTAACCCTTAAGAACAACCAAGATGAACAATTAAATAGAAATAAATAAAAGTGCTTTTTCCTTCTCTCTCTTCATGCCTCTGCCTGCCTACCTACTTGCCTTCATTCCTGCCTGCACCTTTCCTTTAAAGAAAAACCAATTTCTTATATTAAAAAAATCATTTCATTATGGTGTGCCCTGGTGGCTAAGGAGTTTAGCCCAAGCCTGGGGTGCAGTGTTCCTACAGCCATAGCAGCCAAGGGCCAAGGGGAACCACTAAAATATAAACTACCATTTAAATAAAATGCTTCTTCCTTCTATCTTCCTTTCTACCTACTGCCTGCCTGTCTTCATTCCTGCCTGCCTGGCATTCTCTTTTAAAATATAAATAAATAGTGTATACCCGACTTGCCTAGAGGTCTAGTACACCCTGGGAGCAGTCCCACATACATCTCAAGGTCCCAGGTTCAAGACTCAGGGCGGGGAGAAACAGCCAGAGTGAACAACTAAAATAAATGAAGTGCTCCTTCCTTCTCTCTCTTCCTGCCTGCCTGCCTATTCACCTTCATTTCTGCCTACACATCCCCTTAATATAAATATATGTATATATATGTAATTTAATTAAATGCACTTCCACACTTTTCCTTCTCTCTCTGTCACTACCGTACTTCTGCTTTAAGTAATTTAAGAAGTAGAGTTTAATGGAAGAGAGAGCCAGGAGGGAAAGGTTCTCTGGATATCAAACTTCCTTCTTTGCTGCGATGTGGAAACAAGCCCAAGACTTATCCGAGGAGACCCGACAAGGTCCAGCGCAAGAAACCCTGGGTTCCTAATTTTGGTTTTGTCCACTCTGCCACAATGCCTCTCACCTGCTCCTACAGACTTACATTTGGTTGAGGATAAGAAGCAATGGTCATCGTGTCCCGTTTTTTCTTCCCCAAGACAAGTTCTGTAACATCAAAGACCATTACTCACTCTGGTTGCTAGAACATGTGTGTGGCTGGGTTTTGTTTAAGTGTCTGCGATTACTGTTTTGGACAATAATTCAATATAAACTTGCAGAGGAAGGAACAGATAATAAAGATGTTACCATCCAACCAGCAACAATCCCGATGTTCCCTTCTCACCCTAGAATGAGGAAGTGCTTGACCCTGTCAGCACAGGCTCAGGTCACCTCTCCTAGGGCACAGGAGAGAAGCAGGGATTCTACATCTGGGTTCTGGTTCTGGTTCTGGTTCCATCACTGACCCAATCTAGCTACATGAGCTTGGGAGACTCCCAGCGGGCCTCAGTTTCCTCCTCTGTAAAATGGGAAGGGTGGGGAAGGCTATGGTGTCAGGGATCGCCAGAGCCCCTCCCAATGACAGGGTGTGGTTCTCCCTCGATACTTGGGGACAGCTGTGACATATGAGGTCATTGACTTCCCACCCCTGAGAGCCTCACCTGTTTGAGCGCGCACAGCAGGAACAAACTGTTGAGGAACTGGTGACTTCCCTGTCAGATAAGGTCCACACAGGTACTCCTTGGGTCCAGGGCTCTCAGTTTTCGAGCCGGACAACTTTAAAAATGTTCCTTGGGGGCGGCATGTGCATGGGACTTGTTCTGCCAAGATGTTAAGCAATTTGAATTCCCAAAGCAAGTTCAATCAATATTAGGCAAAACGGCCACACCTGCTCCTCCTCTTTCAGAACCCCCTTTTCTCCCTCCTGTCTCCTCACAATGCTTCCTCCTATCATCCTTCTCCCCGCCTTTCTGCCAGGACTGCGGGAATGCCGTTTCCTCTGGTGTGATGCTCCAGGCCTGCTCTCCTCCACAGCTCAGAAGTCTCCTATGACGCCCAATGGCAAAACGGACTACTCCTGAGTCTCAGCACGCCTCGGGGTTTCCCCAGCTCCAGGATTCAGCCCCGCGGTGAATTAAGTCCTTCCTGAACTTTTCACTCGTTTTGCAGAGTGCAGTCAACGCTTCCTTGTGTCTTTCTCCCTCTGAGCGCCAGAGGGCGCTGCGGGCTGGGCGAGCCAGAGGCGAAGACTGGGTAGCACGGCCCCCTGGGAGGACCGCCCCCTTTTCCTTCCTAGCCAATCGTGAGGCCGAGTGGGCGAGGCCTCGCGCCCCACACCTGCGCATTAAGAAGGGGTGGCGGAACCCGGGCGGTCCAGCGAGGTCCCGAGATGAGTCCCTGGCTTGTGGCGGCTGAGCTGCTGCTGCTGCAGCTAGTGCTTTCGGCCGACTCTGCCCTCGGGGCCCGGAGGACCGGCGCTCAGCGCCGCTACAGCGCCGACTGGGCGAGCCTGGACTCCCGGCCGCTGCCGGACTGGTACGATCGTGCCAAGTTCGGCTTGTTTGTGCACTGGGGCGTGTTCTCCGTCCCGGCCTGGGGCAGCGAGTGGTTCTGGTGGCACTGGAAGGGCGAGGCGCTGCCCCAGTACCAGCAGTTCATGAACAGCAACTACCCTCCCGGCTTCAGCTACGCCGACTTCGGGCCGCAGTTCACGGCGCGCTTCTTCAACCCGGACCGCTGGGCCGACCTCTTCCAGGCCGCCGGGGCCAAGTGAGTGTCCCTCGGCGCGGGCGCAGCGCCCCGTCCCAGACTCGAGCTGGCCGAGCCCCAGTGGAGGGAGGCGAGGCCACCTGCCCGTGGTCCCTCAGCTGCCCGTCAGCCTGGCGATATCCCTCGGCCCTGTGTTTGCCTCCTGACGGGTGCAGAATTGAATGGGACAGACCTGATCTTGAGGGGAAGCACGTCTGGTTGGGGGTGAAAAGAAAATAGATATATCGGGGAGGAGGGGCCTTGGGAAGTTCTCAATATCTACCTCCGTACTGCGAGCGGATTGAGCTAGGCGACACCTGTGGCCTGTTTTAGACGGACAAGACAATCGGGACCTCAGGATTTTAAGCCAGTGGTACAGAGTCTGGTCCCAGTTCAATTGTGAGCTTCACCTGCCAGCTGCCTCCTTCCGTGGTTACGGAAAGGGATTGCATTTCTTTCAGCTTCACTGTCTCCGGGAGGGAAGGCGGCTCTAGTGCGCTGTGTATGTGGAACAGCACCGTCCTGGTTCATCTGCTGTTCTCAGCGCCTTGTACAAAGAAGGTGCTCAAGAAAAATGTGAATAGTTTTGAAAATCATTGGCCCTTGCCTGTGGGTGCTTCAGAGAACTCAGAACCTGTGTAGCCATCCTGAAGGAGTCATCTTTGAGTGCGATGTGCATACCAACGGGGGGGGGGGGGGAGGTATCCTGCTTTTAGGAGTCTTAAAGAGATCATTTACAAAAGATGAGTCTAAGAGACACCCTTTGTCCAAACCCCATTTTTATGGACAAGATGACTGGCCCAGACAGAGGAGTATAATGCCCTGGGCCCCAAATCTCATGACTCCAGACTGAAAGTTCTTTCCACCACCCCCGGGGCCCCTAACCCTAGCCAGAAAGGCTGGTCTTCTCCCTGTTTTTGAGAATGATTTTTACTTTTTTTTTTCCCCCCAAAGGAAAAGTGAAGGCAGGAATGAAAGCAAGCAGAGGCAGGCAGGAAGAGAAAGGAGGAAGAAACACTTTAGTTTTTGTTTAGTTTAGTTTAGTTTATACTGGTTGCAATTCCCGCCTCTCCCTGCCCCAGGAGAGAACGCTTGTCCTTGGGATGTAGGTGAACTGTGCTCTTGATTAAAGACACCTGACCAAACTCCACCAAGGCCACTGATGTTTACATTTTTAAAGGGTGATAAAAAGAAGTGTCACCGAGTGGACAAAACATGAAATACCCTCTTAAAGGGCTCTTAAAGTCTTAGAGTTCCCAGGAGGCATCACCTCTTTTTCTGCCATAATAGCTATGCAGTGGATTTGCCTTTTCTCACCAGCTCTTTTGGTCTTTTGTCACCTCTGTAAATGCAGGGCAATTCATAAGGACCTGGTAAAACAAGCAGCTTTACTTTTCTACCATCTACTATTTCCAGCAGAGATTTATTTCTCTTCTAGGGCAAAGGGTTACAAAAAGAAAAGAAAAGAAAAAAGCTAATCATTAATACCCAGAGGGGGTGAGAGATTGAGTCCCCCCACCCCCTTGTCTACTCTTTCTTTCCCTCGGGACCTCTTCCTGGGCTGGCTGGGGGCTACAAACTGTGATGTCTTTAAGTTTGCTTTTATTCCCGAGCAGTACTCAAGGGGAAGTGTAACTGCAGCAGTTCCCTGCGAGTCACTAATATAGTCATTTCTACAAGAACATTTCCTGTAGTTACTTTCTCCCCTTCGTTTTAAAAGTCTCAGGCATGCTGGGCATTGCCTCTCACTTACAGAGGTGACAAGAGACCAGGAGAGCTGGGGAGAAAAGGCAAGTGTTGAATACAACTGAATCACTCAATGCTTCATTGCTTTTATGGCAGAAAAAAAATAGATTGATGCCTAGTGACGCGGTCATTTAATCATGGCCCACTGCCCACTTCCTTTGCTCACATGGACTTGATGTCAACAGGTATGTAGTTCTGACAACAAAGCATCACGAAGGCTTCACAAACTGGCCGAGTCCCGTGTCTTGGAACTGGAACGCTAAAGATCTGGGGCCCCATCGTGATTTGGTGGGTGAGTTGGGAAGAGCCATTCGCAAGAGGTGTGTATCTACAGGTGGGGACTCTGTCATCTTTTTGATTTACCATATTTCCTGTATATTTGTGAATTCTCTTAAGTTTATATCTAGCGAGTAACCTATAGGGCTTCTCACTTTGAATAAGCAGCGTTTGATGCCTGGTGGTTTTCATGTAAAAGGTGACACCATCAGAGAAGGTCATGGCCATGTCTCATTAGGTGAAGGATGCCCAGCATAATTTACACTCTGCAAAGGATTCATTCTAGAAAGCCTCCTGACCCAGAAACTTTTTCTAGGGTGTCGACAGTGGCTAGGGACTGGGGCTCTCGTTTTTGTGTCCCCACTGGCTGTTAACACAGAGCGTTGCTGGCATTCAGGGATGAATTGGATGAATGGTAGATTCAGAGGGAACTAAGGGGCAGTTAAAGCTGCAAAAAAATGAGGTAAGGAGCTGTAGGGTTGACTTTAATGCATGCTTCCTAATAGTTGCCATTTCATAGGAAGTAACTTTCTAACATCAAAGAACTGGGAAGTGGCAGAGATAGAATTAGAACGCAGGTATTCTCGTTTGGGACCCTACACTCCTGGTTATGTTTACCTGTATGGAGAAAAAGTGGCATTTGGGCCCTGCCCAACCTCATCTCTGTTGTGATTTGTTAAGCTTGGGGCCATGTTTAAGGAGTAGGTCAGCTGCCTGTTAGTGTAAATAGAGTTTGACTCATAACACACCCTATTTGGTGTCCATTCATTTACGTGTTGTCCGTGATTGCTTTCATGCTACAATTCCAGAGTTGGGATATAGACTCCAAGACTTAACAAAACCTACCATACTATCTGGCTCTTTAAGAAAAGTGTCTGCCAGCTCCTGTCACCTGTTCAATATCCAGTTTCCCAGTGCTGTGTTCTGCTAACAAACCTGCTGTAAAACTCCAAGATGTTGATTAAATCTGGATTTTACAGTCTCTTTATCTATTTCATTGCAAGTCATATGATGAAACCCTTAACTTGAATTCTTTCTGTCTTATCTGTGTCGCTGTGGTGTTATCCTCACTTCTTGCTTACCTTATACTGTTTCTGTAACACATTAATCCTATTTCATTTCAGGTATATTGAGAAGAGGCATTAGTAAATCTTAGATAAATAAAACAATAAACCTATACGTATTCATTTCAACTGTGTAGAAAATGTTACTAACCATTATTTTGGAATGATAGGATTTATACTTTTCCCTATTTTCCACTTTATAGTGTGTATGCTGTGATTTTCAGAGAAAGCATTTTTAAAAAATAGAAGTAAGTGCTTATGGTAAAGGATAGAAACCAGACTTGTGTTGGCAACTATGATGCAGTCTGTCTACACAGTGAAGTATAGTCTTGTATACCTAACGCCGATATAATGTCGTAAGCCAATGTTACTTAAATAATATTATATTTTTTAAAGAGGACTGTGTGATGTGTTCATTGACTTAAAAGATAAAAGATGATTTAAATGGCATTTGGTGTTATTTTTGTATTAGGAAGTAGGCGTGTGTGTTATTACCAAAAACAGTAAACCTGATCATCTTGTCTAAGTGAATGATAAGAGATCACGTAAGAAAATGGTTTTGGATCCCACTCCCCTGAGTTTCACTGAAATGTAAAAATGCTATTGCTGATTTTCTTAAAGGAAGAAAGATTTTGTGTTTTCTTTGTTGAATGACAGCAGCTGCCCTCCTTTTCCACTTAAGGAACATCCGCTATGGACTCTATCACTCTCTCTTGGAATGGTTCCACCCACTCTACCTTCTGGATAAGAAGAACAAGTTCAAAACACAGCATTTTGTCCGTGCGAAAACCATGCCAGAACTATACGACCTTGTTAACAGGTAAAGGACAGAAATGTCCTTGGCCTTTTATGTGTGTCAGTGAAATCAGAGCTTCATGTAGCATTCTGTTGAGGGCAAGAAGAAAGAAGCAGGGTAAGAAAAACATCAAAAAGGCATCAAAATAATATAAGTGGTGATTGTATTAGGACAGTAGATTTTTTTCCTCCTACTTTCTAAACTTGCATAATGTGGTCATATTGTCTTTATAAATTAAAGCAATCGGACAAAACCAAGGCTCATGGTAAGTAAACCTTCAGTTCCTGGTGCGGCCCTCTGGCTCTGGCTAAGCTGCAGGCCACATAAAGACCAAGGACCAGGGCTGGAGATCTGGGGCCCTGGGGAAGCAAAAGAAAAAGAAAACCTCGGTTCCTTCCTTGAATGCTGTTTTCTTTGTCAGGACCCGGGGGAGGGCGAGGCTGTGCTGCTGTTTCATGGGCCTGCAGAGGCTTCGGTGTCTGCAGATCTGCCTTTGAATTCTGGCTCGTGTTAATGACAAGCCTCAAACAGTTCACCCTTCTGGGCCTCAGATTCTCTCTCTGAAAGTGGGAGTAGTTATAATAATGCCTTCAGGATGGGGCTCAGTATTGTATGTGTATATTGTATGTGAAAACTATCTGGTACAGAATAAGAGTGTTATTCTCATTATTCTTAAATCTATCACTTTTATACTAGAATCTGTCACTGGTCTTCACCATATTTTATTCCTAGATTGTGCTTCTCGTACCTGGAGGCTCGCAGGCTGGTGGACCTTTAAAGTTTAAGAGGCAGTCATCTCTGCCTGGACTCTCGTTGTAGACAAAACAAAACAAAACACGAAGAAATCTCCCTGCATCCCTATGACTTCTCTAGGAAATTATACAGAGCCAGAAGCCAGCAGAGGCGTGGGGTCAGGCAGAACTGGATCTGAGGTCCAGTTCTTTCTTCTTACTATCTATGTGGCCTTGCACAAGCTTAGTATTTCTGGGACTCAGTTTCTTCATCTGTGAAATGGGGACCATGGACACCATAGGGTTGTTGTCAGAACTCTGAGACAATGACTAGAAAGTGTTGTTAGTACAGGTTCTTGTACAGGGGGACACAGACCATCTGCGCGACAGCTTGCACAGCCCACCTTTCTCCTGGAGTCTGCTTGCGGTCCTAATCTCAGAGAACGTCACAGGATTTGGCATCAGACAGAATTGCATTTGAGTTGTGTCTCCCATTACAAGCTTTGTTGCTGAAAACAAATTGCCCTGCTGAGTGTTAGATTCTAGCTCTTTAAAGTGGACATAAGAATGCTTACCTTGTGCATCTATTCATACACAGCCACCCCTCTCCTTTTAATGGGCTCAGTGTAACAATGTGTAAAAGGACCAGCTGACTCGTGGGCTCAACAGACCCTTTATAGTTGGAGCTTTGGGTCGATGTCCCGAAAACTGCATTTGGGGAATAGTTCAAGTTCTGCAAATATTGTTAAGGAACAGGCATGAAGCAGACATGAGGATGAGTAGGCAGGCAGGCAGGCAGGCAGGCAGGGAGAGGAGAAAGAAACACTTCATTCATTTTATTTAGTTGTTTAACCTGGTTATTTCCCTTGGCCCGGCCCTGGGTCTTGAACCAGGGACTTTGGGATGTATGCGGACTACACCTGGTGAACTAAACTGCTAGACCACCAGCCTGTGCCTTTTTAAACATCTTAATCCTATAGTTCGGGAGCACTATTTTCCTTTTAATTGCTAAAAGAAAAACTAATTGTATATATGCTGATTACAACTCTAATTTTTAAAAAGACATTAAATAAAAGATTCAGAGGAAATCTACCCACATGCTGTGTATTAAACAGTGGTTATATTAGCAAATGGCTAGTGGTTGTTTTTGCCTCTTGAGCTTTCCTCATTTGGGGGCATTTGTGTAATGTATGGTACTTTCAAAATGGTAGAAAATTGATTTTCAATTACTTGTTGCAAATATAGATCCTTCAGACTTGACTGTGAATGAACTCGGATAATAAGCGTTGTTCTAATCGCGTGTCTTTCAGCTACAAACCTGACTTGATTTGGTCGGATGGAGAGTGGGAAAGTCCTGACACTTATTGGAACTCTACAGAGTTCCTTGCTTGGCTTTACAACGATAGCCCTGTCAAGGTATGTGATTATTCGCCTCTTCTCTTACTTATCTGTTACGATGAAAGTATAAGGAGTCACAATCTGGAGTAATAAGTAATAGGACAGCAGCAGGAATCATAAAGAGTAATTAATCAACAGGGGGCAGGAGGGACTTATGGATGTTAAGGATTTTTCCTTTAATTTTCCCCTCGCCTTTCCTTAAAGTGTAAGCTTTCTTTTTCCTTCTCAATTCTTGATTTTGACAACAGAGGTTTAAATCTTGTTAAATTTAAATAGTAGGCTAGAAATAATATATAAAAGTCCCAAACCACCATAGAGAAATTATTAAGCAAACAAAAATGAGAACTACCCCAAAAAATTAATATATAAACGTAAAAGTTAATGACAGAAATAAAATGCAAATGTCTATAACCCCACCTATGACAAGTTGATTAGTGTAACTTTCAAGGGGAACTCTTATTTCCTATATATCCAAATTCCTTTTTTTTTTTTTAAACTTTAAATATTTATTTAGAGGAGGGAAGCAGGCAGGAGGGGAGAGGAGAGTTTATCCATCTGTTTAGTTGTCACTCCATGGTTGATTGACACCCCCTCCACCCCCCCAGTCCCGGGACCACGAACCTGGGTCCTTGGGCTTTATCTGGACTGTGCTGTCCAGAGCGGCAAACTTAACCTCTGAGCCACAGGACACAGCAGAGTCTTGAGGGAACTCTAATTCCTTGTTACCCCCTCATAATCACTACATTACATGGCATAATAGCTTTCCACTTATAGTTTGCATTTTGGTGTGCTTATAAAGTAGCAGAAATCTTCATCTTCACTTTGAAAAATTTCACATAGTCTAAATTTGTTGTAGCTCTAGAAAAATCTAAGTATAAGACCAATTTGAACTGAACTACCTTGAGAGGTTCATAAACATCTTAGGATCTTACTGAGAAACTCTTACTAAGCTCGGAATATGGGTAGAATGGAAAAAAACAAAGAGAGCCTATGTGACAAATGCAAGCAAATTAAGAGTGGTTTTCTGGGACTTGCCAGATGCGTGGGGGCTCCCAGCAGCACAGACGACAGTCCTCACACTGGACACAGGGAGCCTCGGGTGGGCTGCTGTAGCCCGTTTGTTCGGAATGCCGTCTCCTGCCCCAGGAAAGAGGATTATTCGGGAGCTGCGTGACATTCAGAATGCACTTCACAGATAAATGGACCTGTATCGTCACCATTCCTTCTGTCTGGAATACCTGCATGCTCACTCCTGTGCTTTCTCTCGTGTCTCACTCAGGGATCAAGTGCAGCCTTCCCTGCTGCCCTGTCTAAAGTCGCCGGGTGGCAGGCGCCCCGGTGGCTCAGGCTGCTGAGGTGTCTGGGCTGTGACCCACGTGCAGCCTGGCTTCCAGACCCAGGCCCAGAGAAAGGGAAAAAAGAACAAATAAATAATGCCTCCTCCTCTTTGCTCTTCTTTCCTGCCTATCTTCCCTCCTCTTTAAAATAAAATAACATAAATGTAAATAAAATAAGTAATAAACTAAACAATACAATGAAGTAATCAAAATATTAAAATAAAATGAGATATTGTAGGGTGCCCCATCACACCATATACCTTTCCTGCTTTCTTTCCTCTTAGCACTCATGAGCCAGCGTATTTCAGATGCCATTTGCTTTGTCAGCTGTCTCTCTCTAGTGTCGGCTTAATAAGGATTTGGGTCTGTTCACTGCCTTATCTCCAAACCCTGAATGCAGTACTTGGACCAGTTAGGCACGTAACAAATATTGGTCAAATATAAACTCAGTCTAGTGGCTCCTGACAATTTGCATTCTTTCCTGGCAGGCGTAAGAAACACCCCTGGATCAATGTTCCCCATTTATCTTAATCTCCAGATAATTAGCTCCCATGTGATATATGATAGCTGTACACATATTTGTCTCTTCAGCTAGTCTACTGCATCTCTGAGGACAAGAACTGTATTTCACTCATCTTGGATACCCCAGTATGAGCCTCCGAGTAATATTAAACATTTACATTAAGCCATTCCATGTAATGATTTCTCATAGATGAGCAAAGCCTTGGGAAAGGAAGAGAGTATTTGGTTGCTGGTTTTTCTTACCTGGGTTCCAGCGTTCCAAAGCTCTGCCTTAGGGCATGAACTTGGGCGCATCCCCTCTCCATGCCTGCTCTGGTGGAGCAGGGGTTTACTAGGTGATATTGAAAACAGACTGTCCAGTCCTGACACTACATGTCACCAGACCAGGATCTCCCAGCCCCAGCGTTATTGACATGTGGGGCTGGGATTTCTTTGTTGTGAGGGATCCGCCCTGTATAAGATGTTTAATGAACGCACCCTGGTGGAGTAGCGGTTGGGTCAGTCACCTCCGAAGAAGCTCAGTTCCCATACATTCCAACGTCCTTGGTTCTCGTCCCAGGTCCAGGGGGACCAGCCAATGTGAGCACTTAATACAAATAAAGTGCTTCTTCCTCCTCTCTCCTGCCTATCTGCTCACCCTCATTTCTGCCTGCACCTTTCCTTAAAAAAAAAAGTTTACCAGCATCCCTGGCCTCTGCCTACTAGATAGCAGTAGCATGACCCATCCGCACTGTGCCCCCCAGAAATCTCTCTAGGCTTTGCCAGATCCCCTCCAGGGCAAAAGGTCCCCCACTGGAGAAAGGCTGCTCTAGACTGTCTGTTCCTTAATAGACCCATAATGTATCAAACTGATTGAGCTAATGAAGCTGAGTGGTTTACCCAGTGACCAGTCCTCTGTGCTCCTTTAGGATGATGTGATAGTAAATGACCGGTGGGGTCAGAACTGTTCCTGTCACCACGGAGGATTCTACAACTGTGAAGATAAGTTCAGGCCGAAGACCTTGCCAGATCACAAGTGGGAGATGTGCACCAGCATAGACAAGCTGTCCTGGGGCTATCGCCGCGACATGGTGATGTCGAACATCGCCAGCGAATCAGAAATCGTTTCGGTAAGACACCTGCAAGTTAGGTGTGTGCTAACTACTGTCTCAGCCTTCTAACTAAGAGCGGTCGAAGCACTCTAAGTAAATGCAGATTAATAGAGCTTGTGAGGATTATTGAACATAACTCAGAGAAACCTGTCCTAAGGAAATGCTTAAAATTAGACAAGAAAGTTGTATGTACAGAGGTGTTCTTCCTAGGATTATTTTCATTTGAACATAGTTGGGGTTTTTTTCCATTTCTAATCACCATAAAGGAATAAGTAGATTTGGCTTATGCACAAGGCTTATCCATGAAAATGTTTATGGCTCTAATATGGGTTAATACTAGAGGGTTGAGTGAAAGTGTAAATTATATATTAGCACAATTACATAAACTCACTGCATAAGAAAAAGACTGGGGCGCACCCTGGTAGAGCAGCAACTGAACGCAGTCCACATGCATCCCAGGGACCCGGGGTCACATCCCGGACCAGGGATGTGGCGCAACCAGGATGAAGAACAAAATAAAATAAATGCTGCTGCTTCTCTCCCTGCCTGCATCTTTGCTTAAAAAAAAAAAAAAGAAAAAGGAAAAAACCGAAATGCAACATCAAAAGTTAATGGTATGGCGTCTTTGGGTTACTGTAATGAGTTCTCCTTTTTGTAACCTTAATTTTACTGAACTGCCATGAAGCGTGCCTGCTTGTGGTCATGGTAAGACTCAACATCCCACTCCAGAATCCTTTAAGAATATGTTTACGGCATGTTTTCCTGAAGGGGCAACATGCCCAGTTACACAGCTCATCACATGCCATGTCCTGAAACTCTTCAGATCCATTGCCCCAGAGTCTATGCAGCAGCCACTCAAAACCTGTCCTCTCCGACTGCCATGTTTGCTCTGCATGGCTCCGCGGGACCCTTCACAGCCAGGTGCTTTGTTCTCAGCTTGCTGCTCATACTCAGTGCTTCTAACAGGTGATCCCTTCTGCTGCATATGGACAGTCTCCCTGGGAACTCTCCATAGTCACTCTCTGGAATTCAAAGTAATACATCTTTCCATCTTCCAGCAGGATTTTTCCATTTTCTCATGTAAGCGTATCCTGATTATATACTGACAAAAGATACAGTGCTTTCAAAAGGATAATGGAGAGTCACAAAGCAGGAGGAGAATGTGCCCCAGATTGCTGTCCTTCCCTCAATATCTTGACATCTTAATATCTTAATGCCTTTGAAACACTGCGCTAGGCATAGCGTTCAGTCGCACTGCACGGTTTCTGCTTTCTCCAGGAGCTGGTTCAGACAGTGAGTTTGGGAGGCAACTATCTTCTTAACATTGGACCAACTAAAGATGGACTGATTGTTCCCATCTTCCAAGAGAGGCTTCTTGCCGTGGGAAAGTGGCTGAGCATCAACGGGGAGGCCATCTACACCTCTAAGCCATGGCGAGTGCAGCTGGAGAACACGTCTGTGTGGTGAGTCTTCCGTGGGCAGGGACAGCCACCCATCCCAATTTGGCATCTCCCTGGGTCCCCAGTGTTGCAAGCCAAGCTAACAGTCTCCTTGAGAAAACCCAAGAGCTATTATTTTACTGTTAAATGTGTTCCCCAGTTTATGTCTGAGGCCACAGGATGTTGTTGACTCGGGCATGGTGAACAAAGGAGGTGCTCCAAAGCATCCGTCAATCTCCTTGACATTGTTACCCTACCTCCTACATTGCTGCTCCTACTCCTACAGCAGTAGCAGTACTTACACAGCACCACAAAATGAAGGGCGCCATTCTGAATTCTCTCCACGCATTTAATCCCCTCGACAACCATGAAGTGCGTGCTGTTTTCCGTGTTAACAAAAAGGGGGCCCAGGGCAATACTATATACTTGCCTAGACTCACAAAGCTGGTGAGTGGAGGTCACGATTCATACCTGGAACTGTGGGTCTCTTTTATTTGACCTTGCGCCTCTTTTTTCAACTGCAAAGTGGGGCGTTGACTTTTAACATCGTAGAGCTGCTGTGAGGGTACATGAGATCATGCATGTAAAGCGCCCAGCCGAGTGCCAGGCTCATACACAGTGTTCACGAAAAAGAACCTGCTGGTCTAAAACCGTGGACTGTACGTCCTTGTTATCCCTCGTTTTGGGTGGGTTTCTGGTTAGTCATTTTCTTCGCTAAGCACAGTGAAATCTCACAACACCAAATGTCTTCATTGCTTCTCATGCCCGTGTTAGAGTCTCTACTTTCACGTGGATCTGAAGTTGAAAAAAGGTTAGTAATATAAGGCAGATGACTTCATTGTGAAATAACTAGCGTAAGAGTTAAAAAGTTTTAAAGAGGGCACACCCTTGTGGCTCAGACCGTCGAGATGCTGGTGTGAGGACCACATAAAGCCCAGAGCCCCGGGTTCGCAACCCAGGACCTGGATGAAAAAAACTAAGTAAATAAATAAAGATGCTTCTTCCCTACCTCCCTTTCTTCCTACAAAAAAATGCTTCTTTAAAAAAAAAGTTGTAAAGAAAATGTATAACCCAGTAGAGAAGGAAAGCGAAAGATACCAGAAAGTGTCATGTAGGGCTGCTTTCTTCCACAGACCTCAATTGGTATCAAGTTAGTAGTATCTCCTTCTTGGTGAAAGACTTCAGATTTTAGAATTGGTAGATAATTGAAAGGGGAATGTAGAAGGCTGTGTGCCAGGGTAACAAACCAGGCATCTTTTCGACAATGTCTCTCTTCCCAGGTATACCTCAAAAGAATCGACTGTTTATGCCATTTTCTTGCAATGGCCAGAAAGTGGAGTTTTACACCTTGAATCCCCCAGAACTACTAACACTACACAGGTAAGGTCTACACCATCAGTCCTTTCTGAGATGCAGCTTTTTCTAAAGAAACTGGCGAGTCTGCTCTACTTCCTTCCTTACCAGGTTTCTCCCATATTTACTCCCCTTCTAAACAATCTGCCCTGCTCTGGCCCTCATGGTTGGTTCCCACCACGTTCTGACCATATTCTGTCTCATTCATGCATTAATGTTCTTTTCATTCCCTTTTGCTTTCTGCAGATTGAGATGCTGGGGATCAAAAAAGATCTGCAGTGGACCACAGATCCAACTAAAGGTCTCCTCATCACTCTGCCCCAGCTGCCGCCCTCTGCTCTCCCAGTTGAGTTTGCTTGGACTGTAAAGTTGAAAGGAGTGCAGTGATCATTGGGGTTCAAGAGGAAAGGATACTGCCTGCTGTTGGCTGCTTTGATTTTCCTCTTACTAGCACCATATTGTAATAAACTACTCTTCTCTACTCAGAGATGACTTTTCCAACACATTTTAATCAAGGAACTGAGTGAATGATACTGATGTCTCAATGGATCAAAGAGCTCTGAGGTCCATTGCTAGCATATATCAGCGGAAGAAGGGACTAAGCAGTTAAGCTGAGTTCATCCATCCTTAACTTTGGAAACTATCTACTGTGGAAACTTCCTTTTCTGTTTTTGATAACCTGCCTTCTTACTCAGTGACTTCAGATAAAGAATAAGCCACGTCACCCTGTTGCCTATGGGAGAAGGTGTGAGGGTTTGGGAAGCTCAACCACCTGCATTTATTTAGCATTAATAGTTACCAGCTTTCCCCAAAGAGCAGGGGTGCCTGGAGGGGAAGGAAAAGGCTTCTTGGGCTACTAGTGATCAGCTTCAGAAGTTTCCAAAGCAAACTAAGAGCTCTGAAATGTAGTCTGCTACAGTGATATTACTGAAAAAATGAATGTGATTCTATCTGCTTTTTAAAATATTATCAGGTGCACCCTGGTGGAAGAGTGGTTGGGCCTGCCACCACTGGCTGAGCGCAGAACACATACATTCCCAAGGACCCCAGGAGTGGTTGGGGGAACAATAAAGATGAACAACAAAATAAAATGTGTTTCTTCCTCCTCTCTTCCTGCCTGCCTGCCTTTCCTTTAAAAAAAAAAAAAAAAACACAAATAAATTTGTACGCGAAATCATTTCTACAAAACACCATGTTGTAGTTTTCTTCTAGTTTCTATATGGCCTACTTATAGCTTTATATTTGTTTCAAAAAAAAAAAAGAAAAAAAGAAAGACTGGAAACCCTGCCAAGTTTCCTTAATGCAAAACAAAGAATGTAACTCCTTTGGTTTTTCTGCTCCTCGCACTAGGACCAGTCTTTGACTGCCAGTTCAGCCTCTTTAATTGTTATCAATTCAATCAAGTTTTCTATTTCTCGTTCATTTAATAGATATATGTAGAAATATTTACTCAACATCTAAGGATTTCTTTTTCAAACACATATGGGCATTTACAAATGTAAATACCAAAGAATCACTATCATAAGACCATATACTGCATCTGTAACATAATAAAAGAACCATGAAAACTGGGAGGGAAAATGAACACAGACATTCGGAAATCTTAAAAACACTTCTAAATAACCCATTGATCAAAAGAAGTCACCATATGAAGAATTTGAAAATACTTAGAATGATCATGAAAATACCACAGGTGAGATGTGCTTAAAAAAAAGTAACAGGCTTTAGAGAGGATTCTGGGAAGATGACAAAGAGGAATCAGTCTCAACACCTAGACAACAATTGCCCTGGGAAGATCTGTCTGATGTAACTTCAGGGCCTCTGAAGTCCTCCAAAAGTCTTAACAATTTCCAGAGTAAGACTTGGATAGTAAATTGTGGTTGAGTTTGGTCAATGTCAGCTACCCATGCCCCAGCCAGCTAGTGGCAGCTGTGTACCTGCTCCCGGGACAGGCGGTACACAAGGTGTGGGACCTAAGGGGTATAAAGGAATCTGTCCTAGAAATACTGGGGGTTTGTACTCTGATCACTGTTGCTGTTTCTTTTCACTGAGATACAAAGCGGGGAGCAGCCAGTTGCTTCTCCTCTCCCCATTATTGTAAGCCTGCCCTCTGGCTAATGTGACTTACAGGAGATTTAAGAGGTTAAAGAACTAGTGCCCTTTGTCCCACATTTCACTTTGAGAATCAGATGTTAAAGAGCATGATATTCAAAAACAGCTGCATACGCAAGGAAAACATAGTGACCAGTATGACCAGGAAAGGCTCAGGAAAGAACGGAGAACACCTCAAAAAAATGTGCTTCTGACAGTACCGAGGTAGCCAGCCTGCCGCTACCAAAAGAGCAAAAACCACAAAGCCAGCAAGCCCTGGGCACGCGTGAGAATCCCATTTGCAGAGTTCCCACATTATTAGATTCAAATGTCCAGTTTTCAACAACAAATCCTAAGGCATACAAAGAAACAGGAAAGTATGACCCATTCAGAAGTATAAAATAATGAGCAGAAAACTGTCCTGGAAGATTTAATGGCAGATCTACTGGACACAGATTGAAACAACTGTCTTAAAGATGCCAACACACACACAAGGAAGATGGAGAAAAAGTCAAGAAAAAGTAAGTATGAATGAAATGGTGCTACCCATAAAGAGAAAACCTAAAAAGAAATTTAAAATACATATAATTCGGGAGCTGAACATTTCAATAACTGAAATGAAAAATTCACTAGAGGGATTCAAAGGCAGATTTGAAGCAGGCAGAAAAAAGAACAGTGAAATTTAACAAGACAGTGGAAAATAGTGACTCTGAGGAACAGAAAAAAATGATTGAAAAATAAACCATATATTAGGCCACAAATTAAAACACAGTAGATTTTAAAAATACATTGCTTTCAAAGTATCTTCTCTGACCACAACTGGATAAAGTTAGAAATCAGATAGAAAGAGCACCCCTTGAGGCTGAGGCAGCTGAGATGGCTGGGATGTGCCCAAGGGCCCAGGATCATGATGTGGGGCCAGGGGGGAGGTGGGGAACCAAAAACAAATACACGAAAAATGCTTCTTCCTCCTTCCTCCCTCTAAAGAAAAAAACAAAGAGGGGGGGTATGGTGTGAAATGCATACACACTGAAGTCCAGTTTCAATATCCTAAAATGCATAAAGCAATGTAAACAAAAAATATTAAAACAATAAAAATTGAACCACTAGACAAAATTATAGAAATGAGCACACTCTTAAATAGTCAATGGAGTAGCAGTTTGGTCAGCTGCCTTCAGCCGAGAGCACAGGCCACATATCCCAAGGACCCAGGTTCAAGACCGGGGGCCAGGGTGAAAACCAAGATGAACAACCAAATAAAATAAAGGTTTCTTCATTCTCTCTTTCTACCTGCCTCTGCTCACCTTCATTCCTCCCTGCGCCTTTCCTTTGGAAAAGAAAATAGACAGATGGAATTCATGAAAATAAATATATAAGACACTACCAACAGAGCTTAAAAAGTAATCCTCCAAAAATGGAAGAAAATATTTGTCATGTATCTAATGTGGAATTAATTTGTAGAATAGCTAGTGAACTCCTCGAATTCAACAAAAACAAAATATCCTCATTGAAAATGAACACCCAATAAAGGATGACTCTTTCAAAAAAAAAAAATCACTAGTCACAGGCAAATGCAACTCAAAATCAGTGTGAGATAATCACTGCATACCCCAACGATAACAGCAAACGAAAGAATAAGTTTGGGCAAAGATGAAGAGAAAATGGAACTGGAGTTTTTATGTTTTTCTAGGGGCAATCTAAAATAGAGCAACTTGTTGAAAACAGTACGGCAGTTCTCGAAAAAATTAAACACAGAATTTTCATATGGTCCAGCAAATCCTCTGGGAGCCACCCAGAAGAACTGAAAGCAGAAATTATTTGTGTACATGCTCACAGCAGAAGCAAAGCAAGTATTCACTGATGGATAGGCACACACACACACATATACACATGTATGGCTTTAAAAAGGAAATTTAAAATTCTTCAGTGTGCTCCATGGATAAACCTTAAGGACATTAAGTGAAATTAGCCAGACAAAAAGACAAGATTGTGTGATCACTTATGTAAGGTATTTAGTGTAACCACAATCTTAGAGACAGTAGAATGGTAGGCGTCAGGGCTAAAGATAAGGGGAAATAGCGGCTGTTGTTTAATGGTTAGAGTTTCAATTTTATAAGAGGAACAGTCATGGGAATGGATGGAGGTGATGGTCATACGTTAATATATTTAATATCACCAAACTGTATGCTTAAAAAGTATTAAGATCGGGCTGCACCCTGGTGGCCTCGCAGCCTAGAACATCCTATAGGAGCTGTCCCGCACAAATGCCAAGGTCACGGTTGAGGATCCGGGTTGGGCGGAACAACCAACGCGAACAACTAAATAAAAATAAACGTGTCTTCCTCTCTCTCTCTCTTCCTGCCTAAGTGCCTGCTCACCTTCATTCCTGCCTGAACTTCCCTTAGAGAAACAAAACACAACCTCCCTGCAAAGCAACACTCAAAGTGGTATAAACTAACAATTCACAGCAAGCAGGGTTTAAAGGTAAGGTGGTGTTAAGAAGCAAGTCTCTCCAACCAGGAGTGAGACAGCGTTCCAGCATCTCTCTTCTTGTGCAATGCTGTTTGAGAGGCTCTAATCCAGGCAGTAAAGCAAGTAACAGAAACAAGAGGTGTAAAAAACGAGCAGCGAGGAAATCAAGTGACATTGTTTTCCGAGGATGTAATTGTCCACATGAAGACTCAAAGAACAGACAGATGAATTATTAGAATTAATAAGATTGTTCATCAAGACTGTTCAGCAAATTGTTGGATGAAGAAAAAAATCAATTGCATTTCTACAGACCAGAAATTATGAAAAAAAAAACTTTAATTCACCATGACAACAAAAGACACAAGGCACCTAGAATGAAATTAGCAAAAGTTGTGCAAAAGACTAAGCAGCACAACTTCAGCGGCCCTGGTGTCCAGCCATCGTTCCCCACTGGAAGGAGACACCGGAGCAATAGGATGGCACCTGGTGGTCTCAGAACCGCTGGGGCCTTTTGCTCCTCTGCCTTCCTGAATTTATAGATGGTGCCAAATAAATACAGTTGGGTGAATTCCTGAATAGCTCCAGCTCTGCAAAACCACAGGCCCAGGTGTGTCCTCTGCTCTCAAATCTTCCAGAAGATACTGAACGTGAGAAGTGCTTTGGGGCATGACTCTAGAATGGTTCTCATGGAGAAGAGTAGAACCAATTAAATTGAAATTTTAATCCCAAAATCTGGCCCCATGACTGTCTTAAGTATTGCATGCAATGTCTTGAGCAAATCCATGATGTGTATTATTCAAGAATGACAGCTAAGAACACATCATGGTGGAGAAGTGGTTGGATCGCCTGCAAAGAAGCACAGACCACATATTCCTGGGTTGGAATCCTGCGTGCGAGGTGGGGTGAGGAAGCCGCCAGGGGGACAACTAAATAAAAATAAAGTCAAATGCTTTTTTCCCCCTCTCTTCCTGCCTGCTTGCCTACTCACCTTCATTCCTGCCTGTACCTTTCCTTGTTAAAAAAAAAAAAAAAAATTGAGTAGGGGTGCACCCTGGTGGAGTAGTGGCTAAGTTAGCCACCTCCGAAGGCATATACCCCTGGGATGTACATGGAGTAGAAGTTAGGTCTGCTGTCTCCAGCTGAGCACAGTACACATATATCGAAAGAAGTTGAGTTTGTGACCCAGGCCTGGGATGTAACAACCAAAATGTACAGCTAAATAAAGTGCTGCTACCTCCTCTCTCCTCCTTCCTGCCTGCACCGTTCCTTAGAAAAATAAAAAAAGAACTTAAATACTAAAAAAAAAAAAAAAAAAAAAAGAATGAACAGATATGAGGTTGTACAGGACATTTTAAGTCATGACTAACTGCTTCAGGTAGGTGACTATGAAGGTGTAACTTCCCAAGAAACACATGCTCAGGTGAAAATAGAGTGAGTCTCAGGGAAGGAGACTAGTCAGTCTAGAAATACACGCTATGATGCAGAGCTTTAATATTTCTCTCTTGACATAACCATCTCACATAATACAACTAGTCTTCCTCTACAGTTAAAGAAGTAAATTAATCAGATCTTCTGGACATTTTTGTGACATAGAACAACAACAAAAAAATGTAAAAACAATATATGATAAGCATGTCATTTTCAGTTAAGTATAAAATGGATTAGAAGTAAGTATAAAACCAAAAGGGTTGGTTCCTAGCCTCATACCCTGTGCTAAGATTAAATTATATATGAATTAAAGATTTAACTTCTCATTCCTCTCAGCCCCCAGCTCTCAGTAATCTCTAATTTATTTTCTGTCTCTATAAATTTGCCTATTCTAGATATTTCACAAAAACGAATTGTCAGAATTTGCTCCCAGTAACAGGGCCTGAGGAAGGGGTCGCCGCAGGAGAATGAGAAACTCAAGAGAGATGACAGAAAGCTGGGGTCAGGGGGCTAACGGTCTGTCTCGGACTGAGGGCCCAGACCATCCTGCCCTCCACCTATTTATTGGGTTCCTACACTGCATTGCTTCAAGCAGCTGACGTAAACAAGTTTATAGTTAAATGGGATTGTTTATGCAGGCTTTGCTCTCTAACTACATAACTGTATCAATTTTAATTTGGGGGGAGTGAACAGTCACAGACACACTGTCCCAGTGTTTTCACAAGGCGGCCTTCACCCAATGCTCCGGGCCTGGTGTCCTTGTGTTCTGCCAGCTCCAACTCTGATCTTGCTCTATTTTCTAGCCTCCAACAATAAATCATACAATATCGGTCCTCTTGTGTCTGGTTAATTCACTTAGCATAATATTTTTAAGGCTTAGACACCTTGGTGGAGTAACAATTAGGTCAGTTGCCTCTGAAGGACTATAGGCCACATATCCCCTACTTACCTACCTTCCTGCCTGCACTTTTCCTTTGAAATTGTTTTCAAGGTTTATTCATATGGTTGCATATATCAAATTTTCATTCCTTTTAAGGCTGTACAATATTCCACTTATGAATATGCATTTTGTTTATCCCTCCATACAGTGATGAATATTTAAGTTGTTTCCACCTTGGTGTATTGTGAATCAAGCTGCTATAAACATGGGTAGGTGTATAAATATCTGTTCTAATTCCTGCTTTTAATCTTTTGAGTATATACCTAAAAGTAAAATAGCTAGATCATATGGTAACAGTATGTTTGAGGAACTATTGTACTGTGTTCCATTGAGACTACACCATTTAACATTCCCAACCACAATGTATGAAGTTTCTAATATCTCCACATCTTTACCAATACTTACTTTTTATATAGCCTTGTGGCGGAATGATAGTCTCATTGAGGTTTTGATTTGCATTTCTCTAATGATGTCATATTGAGCTTGTTTATTGGCCATGTATAGATCTTCTTTGGAGAAATGTCTATTCAAGCTCCTATACATCTATGAAATGCCTTTTATTTGTTACTGAGTTTCAGGATTTTTCTTGTATATTCTGGATATTAATCCTTTATTAGATATATAATTTGCAAATATTTTCTCCCATTTTGTGTCCTGCCATTTTATTCTTTATAGTTGACAGTATCATTTGTGCACAAAAGTGAGAGAGTTCAGTTTATTTATTTTTTCCTTTACTGCCTGTGATTTTGGTGTCATATCCAAGAAATCATTGACAAATCAAAGGTCATGAAGCCATTCCCCAATTTTTTTTTCAAGAGTTGTAGAGTTTCACAATTAGGCCTTTGATCCATTTTGTGTTAATTTTGCAGATGGAGTTGATTTTGTAAAAAGTGTTAGGTAAGGCTCCACCTTCATTGCTTTGCATTAGGATATCCAATTTTCCAAGCACTATTTGTTGAAAGGACTATCCTTTACCCATTGAATGGTCTTGGCATCCTTGTTGAAAATTATTTGACCATATATGCAAGGATTTATTTCTGTGTTCTTAATTCTATTCCATTGTCTCTTCCATGTCTTTCTTTATGCCAGTACCACACTGTTTTGATTAATATGTTTTTAAATCAGGAAGTGTGAGTCCTCCAACTTTGTTCTTTTCAAGATCATTTGGCTATTCAGGGTCCCTTGAGATTTCATATGAATTCCAAGATGGATTTCTTTTCTATTTCAGCAAAAGCCATCATTAGGATTTTGAGAGGGATTATGATGAATCTAGAGAATACTTTGGGTGCTACTAACATATTAGCAATATTAAGTCTTCCAATTCAGAAACATGGAGTGTCTTTCCATTCATTTATGGGTTGTGTTTTTTTTATTTAATTTCAGCATTGGTTTATACTTGTAGCATACAAGTCTTAAAAGTCCTATTTTTAAAATATCGTGCATTTTACAGTTCACAAAATCTGTTAATAGTACTCTGCTACGATAGGGGAAATTTTTTGTTCTTCAGGAGCAAACAAAATACTGATCTTGTTTTATTCTTTCCCTAGGTGAAATCTGAGCCTCTTTAAGGCAGGGGCAGTGCCTTTTCTTTCTTCCCGCAAAATTCCCAAATCAGTGCACTCAACAGTTGACTATCTACCAGTAACCATAGTGACGATTTATAAAATGGAAGCTTGATCATAACTCCCTGATTAAAATCGTTCAAATGCACTGCTATTTGGATCACTGTTACTAATATGTTCTCCAAAGTCCTGTGGTAGCATCCCTGCCAATGTCTTCCATCTTAGTAGGAAGTCTCATCATTCTGTTCGCCAATCATTCTGGCTTTCTTTTCATCTTTTTAAAGCAATGTCCTTCAGCATTTCCAGCTGCAGCCTACAGTAAGAAGCTTTACACTGCAACTTAGTTGACAGATGCAATAACAACAGCTTGGCAAAGATGTACTTAGCTTTCTTACTATGCACTCTAATATAGTCTATTCCATTTCTTTTTCCGAAAAAAAAGGATTTGCCCTTTCCTTGTGGGGGAAAAACAAAAGTATTTACCTCTAAATGGATATGACCAAATGATGAGCTACTGCACACATTTTCAATCTCTGTGCCTCAGGAAAGTTTTTCTTGTATCCTTTTTAAATGAATAGACCTTACTCATTCTTCAAGGTACCAAATCACCCCTTTTCATCTTATTATTATGAAAGCTATTAATTTTACTATTTGGGTGATTATTAATATCCGTCTTCCGCCTATGCCAGATTCTAAACCCATGACGTCGGAGACTGTGGCTAATTTTTGTTCATCTTTACAGCCACGGTGCCTGACGTTGGCTGGTACACACACCGCACGCAGGAAAAAACAGGCACGAAAAATCAACCACCCGCCGGGACGCCCGAAACCGAGAGGCTGGGGGCGGAGTCAGCGAAGAGCGTCACTCAGAGGCCCCGCCCCCAAACGGAAGCGCCCACCTGCCGGTGGGTGATCACGTGGAACTCAGTCGGCCGCGGGGGAAGCTGGGCCAAGATGGCGGCAATGACGAAGGTGCTTCCGCGGAAACTGGTGGGCTTGGCGTCCCTCCGGGCTGTAAGTGCCCTGGCCCGCCGAGGGGCGGCCCTGCAGGCACCGTGACGGTCGGGGTCGCGGGCTTGGCCCGTGGCGCTGCTCCCTGGGAAGCGAAGTCCAACAGCTCTTCAGGCCAGAGTCGGGAAGTCCTTGGAATCTTGGACCCTCGGTCCCGTCCACGTCCCTCAGAGGACATGCGAGAACTCAGGCCCAGAGAGGGCAGACGAGTTGCCCGGTCGTGGAGACCTGGGACGCGTACGCGGCGTCCTCATTGCCTGCCCGAGGCCCCTCCCAGTGACCCCCGGCACCCCTCTCGCTCTCAGGGAGCGTCAGACCTCTCCAAGCTCGTCATTAGTGCGACTCACAAATACCCTTTCTGTTCTGAGAGGAAAAAGCAAGGTCTTCCCGCTCGTTGCGTCTCCATCCCTGCTCTGGTTGCGTTAGAGGAGACTGCGAGTTCTCCTTTGGAGCTGAGCAGGCCGTGGGTTGGTGTGAGGCCACGTTGATTCCCTTGGAATTGTACTTGGGGACACTTCTGTCCCCAGGTTTCTTTCCTTTCTCCCATGCTCAGTAAGTGTAGAAGACCTAGTTGTATAAAAGATTGGATACATTGTGTTCGTTAAAGCTCAGTCTTCGATGTCCTTGGTGTTCTGCCACTTTCTAGGCGGCGTGATAAGAGTTTTTTGTTCTCTAAACCTCAGTTTTCTCATCTATACCATGGATAAACGTGATCTCAGGTCTGTTTTGGAGATTAAAGAAAAAGTAGATAGAGCATTTGACGTTGCTATTAATGATGGATTCGGTGCAGTATTTTTTTGCCTTAGCTTAGAAGGTGTTACAAATTTTACACTAACTTGGCAATGAGCCTCTCAGAAAACTACCTTAATGTCTAGTAGGCCACCCACCTCCATAAATAGCTCATCTGTAAAATAAAGATTCCAGCTTGAAAAGTTAAAAAAAAAAATAAAAATGAGATGGTGGTCATTAATGTGCTTTGAAAAAATTCCTGGTATAATAAGATGGTGGTGATAGGCTTTCCATGGAGTTACAAACATAGGCTAAGTATCAGAACCAGGCCTGTCAAGTCCAGACAGCCTCACTTTCCAGCTGTTTGATTCTGGGTAATCTTACTGAGGTTATTTCTTCCTCTACAGAGTTGGGATAATGTAATCCCTGGATTAAATGAAATGCTGATACCCGAAGTTGGCACTGAGCTTCAGTTAGTATAAGACGTATAGTAAATGTAGGTACGCTGTAGCTCAGAGGCTATGTGGTCTGGGACATGTACTGAGAAGGGATCTTTTCTGAACAAACTGAACAGAGGGAAAGAACAGGATGTCTGACCAAAATCAAAGACGACTTGGGGAGTCAAAGGGTGACAAAGAGACAACACAGAGCAGGAGTTGAGAGCGTGTGCTCTAAATCCACGCTGCTAAGTTCAGACATTGGCTTAGTAATTAGTTAACTGTAGGACCCTGGAAAAGTTAATTTCTTAGGGCTTCAGATTTCTTACAGTAAAATGGGGATTATAATAGCTCCTACTCAGTAAGCATGTTGAGAGGATGACATGGGTAAAAGACTCTTATAAGTGCTTGGCTAATATTAAATGCTTACAAATCTGAATTGTTGCCATTTTGTTATTATATGAAGAGTTGTCATAGAGAAGGGAGTTATATGAAGAATTGTTATGGAAAAGGACTTTATTCTCTTCTTATAAAAAGAACTTGCAAGTAGGTTTTACATTGTTTCAACAAATTCAGCAGTTATTTATTGAGCCCCTATTATGTCCCAGTGTTTTAGAAATAGATTGGTGAATAAAACCACATCCCAGCACCTTGAAGCTTACATTCCAGAGGGATAATTTTAAGGGCAGTATACCAAGAGAATATCCTTGTTGAAGGGAGATTCATTCTGCAGGTACCTTCCAATTTAGCTTGTCGACTTCATGAAAGTCAGTGTTTGGTCATCTTAGTCTCTAGGAAGTGTTGCTGCCTACAGTCCAGACTAGTCTAGGGGAGTTAGTCAAGCTCCAGCCGATTCATAGCAGGGAACATTTCCTTCTGGAAGGGTTTTAGGAATTTGGGATCCTTAGCAGATTGCACAGTGCAGTTGCTCCATTGCTTGTGTTTAATAGATTAAAGCTGGTAAAATGAAGCTAATTTGAAGAGTCTTACTCAGAAAAATAGCAGAAAGAGGAAGAAACAGCTTGACGCTACGTGGTGGTGAGGAGAGGAAGATTTGGGACAGACCTTATAAAGAGGAGACTCGAGTGTCTGCTTTGTGCCAAGCCTGGTGCCAAACATGGTGGGTGAAGTGAAGATCAAGGCAAAGCTCCAGAACTTATTTTCTGGAGGAAACACTGACTAGGCAGCATTCGCAGAACAGTGAGGACTTAATTAGAATCTAGAAAATAACAAGGGCAAGGGTATGGGTAGCTTTATAAAGGGTAGTCAGAGGAGGCCTGTCTGTGACTGAAAGCTGAGAGGGAAGGAGGGAGCCAGATGTGGGAAGAGCCAGGTGAAGAGCATGCTGGGCAGAGCGAGCAACCAGTAAGTCCTGGCCCTGCTGTGGGATAAAGGTCAGTGTGATTGGAGTATAGTGACCCCTGCATTGGGGTGAGGCGGGGTAGAGCAGAGGGAACTGGAAACTCACCAAGATCAGCAGGTTGGACACTGGGAACCTTACAGGCCTTGGTGGGGCGGAAGGTGGGAGCCAGGTTTCTGGCTCAACCAACAGGATGTGCGTGTGATACTTCTAACATCTTTATGGTTTCCTAAGTGATAAGGGCATTAGGCGCACCTTTTGTTCTAATGGAGGTGACTCTAGTAGGCTCCTGGATGGCCCCTGAGTGGGAACTGGTCAGCAGAAAGACCAAGCCATGATTAGAAGCATGGAACCTTCAGTGATACTCTTCACCCTCTAGAGAGAAGGGGCTAGAAATGGAGTTAGTAATTGATCATGCCGACTTGAGAATGCCTCCATAAAATCCCAGTAGTAGGGGGTTTGCCCAGGTGGGCAAACATACATATACTAGGAGGGTACTGCACCCCAACTCCTTGGGAATAGGAGCTCCTATGCTTGGGAGGTTCCCAGGCCTAGCCCTTATGTGTCCCTTCATGGGGCTGTAAATGTTTCCCTGAGTCCTATAAACTACTTGAGCCAATTAATTTGATACCAAGGAAAGGGGCGTCTTTGGACCTTTCCATTTATTGCCAGTTGATCAGAAGCACAGGTGATACATGGGCTTGTGACTGGCATCTGAAGTGAGGGCAGGGGTGGAGGGGACTTCTTGTAGGACAAACCTTGGACCTGAGGATCTTACCCTGTCTCCATGTAGACAACATCAGAATTGAGTTAAATTGTAAGACTCCTAGCTGGCATTGCTGACAATTGCTTGTTAGAAGCAATTGTCCACATAATTGGTGACAAGGGGTGTCAGAAGCAAATTGTTTTCTATGAGAAGAGTAAAGGAGAGAAAGGGAATAAACGCACAATAAAGGAAAGGTGTTTTTTTCTCTTTACCTTGGAAGAAGAAAAACTGAGGTTTTTCAAAAGATTTTACGTACATGAAATAATCTTTTTGTTCTTCATTCTAAAACAAACTAAATGTGAATTAAGTGACAAGGAATACTGCCTTTTGCAGTAAAGATGGGTTCATTCTTTCATATTTGTCCCCCTGGAGAATTGTAACAATCTCTTCCTGTTACTTTTTGTTTCCTCTCTTAAACCAAAGGTCAGCGCTTCATCTGTGTGCACTTTCCCAAATCAGGTGAAAATAGTGGAAGTTGGTCCCCGAGATGGACTGCAAAATGAAAAGGTAACAATGAAAATCAGCCAAAAAAGGTTTTTGAGCACTGAGAGTTCCGTGGGGTGGGTGCAGCGGGACGGATGGGGCTCTGTAAGACATGATCACACTTCCTGCTTAGGGCGGGGTCAGGAAGGCCCAACAGACCTGTGTGACATTTGATGCTCTAAGACGGTGCAGCAGCAGGTGTGGTGTCCCCAGTTCCATCCCGTGTCCCCAGGTCGATCCCACGTCCCTGCACAGCAGGAAGGGTGGGAGGATGATGAGTAAAGCGGAGGGCATGCCTTTTGATTCAACGGTTCTACTTGATTGGGTTTATTAGGAGGTCAGGAAGGCCACATGCAAAGATCAGCCTTTGGTAATAGGAAATTGGAGCAGTGTGGTCCAGTAGAACTTTTCTGTGAAGATGGAGTGTTCTAGGCTTGAGCTATCCATAGGGAACTCACTAGACCCGTGAGGTTATTTAAGCACTTGAAATGTGCCTTGTGGCTAAGGAACTGAATCTTAATTAATACGTAATTTTAATTTAAGACTCTACATATGGTTAGTGTCTAACATATTGGATTATACAGATCTGGAAAGTTACATTACATATCAGGATGCTAATAGTGTTATCTCTGGGAGTTTTTGTCCTGTTTTGTTTTGTTTTTTCTTTAAAGCATGAGCAGCCTAACTTTAGGAGTGAGAGCTTTTGGAAGCATTAAACTGTAAACTCTGTGAAAGCAGAATCCTGTCTTCTGCTCATCGCTATATCTCTGGCACCCGGAACGTGGCGGGCTCTCCCAGATTACTTGTGAAGGGCAGCCGTCTTGCTCCTGCTGCAGCTTGGTGTTGGAGGAACCTCCCTGCTTCAGGGTTACCCACAGCATGAATCAAGAGAAGTTAACCACACTTCAGGCTCAGGTCCAGACAGGGGGCAAGGGTGCAGCTTGCAGGAGGAAGAAGGTGGTGGTACATAGAATAGCTGCAGCCGATGACCAAAAACTTTAGAGTTCTCTAAAAAAAAACAAAACTGGCTGTGAATATGTAGCTGGTATTGAAGTGAACATGATTAAAGATGATGGGACAGTCACTCTTGTTAGTAATCCCAGAGTCCAAGCTTCCCTTTCTGCTAACATCTTTTTGCAATTACTGGTCATGCAGCAGCCAAGCCAATCAGAAATGCTTCCTGGGATTTTAAGTCAGCTTGGTGCTGATCCCTTAACAAGTCATAGGCAGTTAGCTGAGCAGTTCCCTTGGCAAATATGAGCCAGCAAAAAACCAAGACCCGAAGACATAGATGAAGAGGAGGAGGATGTCCCAGACCTTGTAGAAAATTTTGGTGAGGCATCAGAGAGTGACTCTAACTAAAATCTTTGCTGATTTTTGGCAGCTGACTAGACTAGATTTAACAAATCAGCTATACAGTTCCGAAGTTTTACAGACACAGAACATCGATTGGTACTAGTTCAGTAATATAAATATTTTGTGTATTAGTAATGCTGTTCATTCAACATTTTTTATTTGATTTGCATTTTGCATTTCCTCCTAGGATCTGTTCTTTTGGTCAACATACAAAGTATTGGTGCAGTTTGAGGGTGTTTCGGTTTTTGATTCTTGTTTTTTTGCTTTTTTTTGTTGGGGTGTTTTTGGTGTGCACACGTGTATATGGAGTGTGGGTGCATGTTTACAATGGACAGCAAATTGGAAAACAGTTCTACCCATCCTCCTCCCCAGGTGAAATAAAACAAATCTTAAAAAAAAAAAAAAAAAATTATGGAATGGGTCATGTGAAAGCAGTGAGAGAGAAATCAGGATTGCTTGAGGTGGGGGGAGGTGGGTACGGAAGGGCCTGGCAAGAAGGACATCCAGGTCTTAGGATTTTTTATCTCATTCTGTAGGTACCAGAGCCTCACAGAAGACTTTTGAGCCAGGAGAGTGAGAGAGTGGAGACTCTTTTAGAAGGATTCCTATGTGGGATGAGCTGGTAGAATGAGACCAGGTCATAACGCACATGGAATATGTACACCCTGGTGGCTCAGGGGTTAGGTCTGTGGCTCCAGCATGGTCCACATAAAGCCCAGGGACCCAGTTTTGCGACCTGGGTTCATGACCCAGAGTCAGGAGGAGCACCCAAAAATGAACAACTAAATAAATGAAAATGTTTCTTCTCCTCTCTTCCTTGCTGCTGCTTGCCTTCATTCCCGCCTGCTTCCTTCCTCTTGGCGAAAAAATCTGTATCTATGTAATATATGTGTGTGTGTGTGTGTGTGTGTGTGTGTGTGTGTGTGTGTGTGTATATATATATGCATATATATATGAGATAATGATGGTAGGTTGGAAAGAGGAATTCATAAAATCTGGTGAGCATCTAGATGTGATCAGGAAGGGAAAAGAAGCAACAGACTAGATGCTCAGGGCTTAAGGCCAGGCCTGGGGAATAGTCCACAGACAGCCCAAGGGCCCAGGTTCATCATCCTTTCCATAACCAGGAGGAGCAACTAAAATGAACAAGTAAATAAATAAAATACTTCCTCCTCATTTCTGCCTGCCTTAAAACAAAAGCCAAAAGAAACTAAACATGAGGACGAGAGGCCAGTAGGGAGAGAGAGAAGCCGGGGAGGTGGTACTTTCGGAGCCCATTTCACGGGCACCAGAGCACTAGTCATTTCTGTCCATTCAGGCCGTGGCACATTGCTCTCCATTGGTTTTGAGAGTGTCATAAATCAAGCACTTAGTTAAGAAGTAGTTTCTATGGCAGAAAAACATTGTTTCCATGTAAATATTAACTCCTCTTCAGGTGAGAAGCTGCTGCCACTGCAAAACACTCTCAGAGCTGGAAGACAGGACCTTGTGCCCCATCTTGTTGGTGGGATGACTTGTTAGTGCTTGGAAGCTGAAATGGTGAAGTGCTTGCCGCAACAGATGCTTTGCACTAACAGGCATTGTATTCTGAGGTCATTTTAGTCCCAACTTGGCTGACTTATCTTGTCTGGTGTTTCTCTACTACAGAATATCGTACCTACTTCAGTGAAAATCAAGCTTATAGACATGCTTTCTGAAGCAGGACTCCCGGTGATAGAAGCAACCAGCTTTGTGTCTCCCAAGTGGGTTCCTCAGGTGAGCCCAGCCAGTGAGAGATATTTCTCAGATGAGAGGGATGGAAAGTTTTGCCGTTGCCCTAGACGCCCTGTGCTTTGCCATGTAGAGTGTGTACTTTTTTGCCCAAATTTGTGAGAGAGAAATAAGGATGTGCATTTACATGGGTAGTACTAATTCTATATCCACATAAATGTTTTTAATTCTTTTATTTCTTATACCTTGTATCTGTTGTTCTTGTGTTTTGTATTTACTTGTATTATTTGTTACATAAAATTTCTTGTACCATAATATGTTAAAAGAATAAAAGCTAAAATTCCTCTATAATACAAAACACAAGGACTAAATATAAACAAATACAAATTTGAATTAAAAAACTAAAATGAAAGATTTTTTCCCTCAAAGTTTGGGCTAAAAACATGGGTGCACATTAAATATGGCAAAATATGGTAAGTCAAAGCCAGGAACATAAGATTTCTGGGTCCCTGGCTTTGAGAGGTCTCCAGTGGGTTGTAGCAACAGAAGAACATAAGCTGGAGGCCAGAGGTTTGAATTCAACCTTGCCTCTGCCCCTGACTTGCTCGATGACCTTGGCAGGGCCATCCCCTCTCCAGGTTGAAGGTGACCTCTCAGGTCTCTGGCAGTCTAGACTTCCAGACTTGTCTAGAGATGGGGTTTCTGCATTTGTAAAAGGGAAAGAGTGACAACCCCTGCTTCACAAAGACAGTCAACTGGGGAAGAAAACGCCTGTTCCAAATGAGTGTCAGGTAATACAGAGACTGCTAAGCCCAGTACCTGGCCTGGAGCGCTGTCTGAGTAGTGACTGCTGTGACCACTTAGAGAAAGCTGACAGCTTTAGCTGTTAGGAGAAATCGGTGCATCGCCCACACTGAGGGACCTACCGGCCCGTCGGTCACTCAGCAAATAGTCAAGGCATTGGGGAGACTCAGCTCTCCGAAAGGACTTGTTCTTCAGTGTCAGGAGAACAGATTTTGTGATAAAAAGGTTTTCTCATCCTGAGCTCTCTGCTGGACCTTGGCGGTGATTTGGCAATGTCTCCTTTGGTTCCCAGATGGCTGACCACACCGAAGTCTTGCAGGGCATCCAGAAATTTCCTGGCACTAGCTATCCAGTCCTGATCCCAAACATCAAAGGCTTCCAGACAGCGGTAAGAGACTAGCTTGTTGGTGGGGATCCCTGCAGTGAGGTTGATGGTACTAGTCTCTGCCTTGTCTCAGGGCCTTAGTTCCTGTCCTGGGATGTCTCTCTCAACAGCTAATCTCCAGTAATGATGAGCACCATCAGACAGCCTGGGACAGTCCTGACCCTGCCATTCCTACCTCTGATCTTGACAAGTTGCTTAATCTCTCTGACTTCAGAGTCTGCCTGTAAAGTAGGAATAATAGTACCTAACAGTGTGAGGATTTCAGAAGGCAGAATGCATATGCGTTGCTTGGCAAGTGCCTGGTAGAAAATCGGTTCTTAATAAAGGTTAACTCTTGTTATTTCCCCTTAAAGGATGGCAATTGAGCTCTGCAAGGTAGTTGCTGATATCTGCCAGCTTTATCACAGGTTTAGATGAAAACATCATTAGAAATGTTCTTTGTGAATTTAGGCAAAAAGCTGCCTTTAAGAGTGACTTCTGTGGTACACCCTTATGACTCAGGTGGCTAAGGCTCGGGCCTTGTAAAGCCCAAAGACCCAGGTTCTTGACCTCAGGCTGGGGCGGGGATTAAAAATAAAATAAAGAATGACATCTGGGGTGCAGATGACAGTGGCATTGTTGGCCTTCGGGGGGAAGCCAAATTGTTTTTTGTAATATAATTCACTGTATTAATTTCCTAGTGCAGCCGTAGCAAAATACCAAAAACTAGGTTAGCTTAAAGCAACAAAAATGTATTTTCTCATGGTTCTGGAGGCTGGAAGTTTGAAATCAAGGTGTCAGCAGAGTTGGCTCCTTCTGAGGAAGGCTGTTCCATGCTGCACATGGTTTCTGGTGAAGCCCGGCATTCCTTGGATATCATGGCCTCTCTCCAGCCTCTGCCTCCATCTTCCCGCCTTCTCCTCTGTCTCTCTCTTCATATGGCCTCCACTTTTAAGGACACCAGTCATATTGGAATAGGGACCACTGCTGCTACCTAATTATGTCTACGATGACTATGACGGGTTATGATCGCAACCATATCTTTTGGGGAAGGACACAGTTCAATCCAGGACTTTCATATACTGGAAAAGTCCCTATAAAATAAGGGATTTTGCCACCCTTTGTCTATGTACCTTGAAGAGAAAATTCCTGAAAGAATCCACCTGGCTGTTTGTAGGTGGCTGCTGGAGCCAAGGAAGTGAGCGTCTTTGGAGCTGCCTCGGAGCTCTTCACCAGGAAGAACATCAACTGCTCCATAGATGAGAGTTTGCAGCGCTTTAATGAGGTCATGAAGGCAGCTCGGGCAGCCGATATCCCTGTGCGGGGGTGAGTGCCACTTTGGTGCTGCCGCCTTTCCCCAGGGCACTCTGCGGAGGGCCAGGCTCTCCTGGTGCCGGCAGCCCCGGCTCCATGCTGAGACATCTTTGCCAAGTAAAGGTGGTCAGAAAAAAGACCAGCAAACTTGATTGGGATCAGCCCACCCGGAGTCTAGCAGGACACGGACTAAATGGGGGCTGCAGGGTCAGTGTAATCCGGGCTCCCCACCAGGTCTTCACACACGCTGACGGCTCCCTCGGCCTCTTGAGTCTCCTACACCCCAACCTTAATAGCAGCGTGCCCGCCTTGTCCATTATCTAATGGACACGTCACAGTTGCCCGACAAGGAGATGACTGTCCTCACTTCCAGAGGCCCAAACCCAGGCTCGGGAAGGGTGATGAGCCTATGACAGGGTCGCAGTGGTCTGGAGCGCAGCAGAATGTACTTCAAGTGCGCACCTGATCACATCACCCCTTTCAGTGACTCCCCAAGTACACTTTTCAGCAGGGTTTGCAAGACCCTGCCATGCTCAGCAGCCTCGTTGGCTGCTGCTTCCTCCTCCGCGCTCCCTCTGCGCCGTGCTCTGGACAGCTGGAGCTGCTGTCTGTTTGCCATACCCCTGCTCTCTTGCTGCTGGCCCTCTTCTCTTACATCCTGTCAGGCTCACCGCACTCATCCCCAGGCCGTCCTGTAGGTGCCAGCTTCTCTGAGTAGCTTTCCCTGGCACCCCTCCTCCAGCTCCCACGGTCCCCTGGATGTGCCTTAGGACAGCACTTAGCTGCTTGTTAAACGCCCCCTACCTCCCACCCCCACTTGCCCTTGCCCTCTGTGAAGGCGGCCCCACATCTCCCAGTCGCTGGTTCGCCCCCCACCTCCGCTCAGGGCGTGCACACAGGAGGTGCTTAGAGACCCCCAGGAGGTAGAAGGGCGTGGCGGGGAGAGCAGGCCCTGACTCCTCAGCCTGTGCGCTTCCCTTCTTATCTCTCTAACATTTTTCCTTAGCTATGTTGGGAGAATTAAGATGGAAAAAGACACTGAGATCTTTGAATCTCAAATTTTTTATCTAGCAAACATTGATTATCTTCTTAGTATGCAGAGCAGTTCTCTGGACTCTAAAAGATTCTAGTGGCGCATCCACTCACAAGACGTGGGAGCAAGCCATTGGCATCCGAGATTCAAACTCCTTCCCAGAACTCGAGAGACCCTGAGCTCTGGCCCACACCCACCTCTCGGGCCTCATGTTGTGCTTCTTTGTCCCTTGCTCTCCGAGCCTTCGCTGTTTATCCTTTGATCTGTGTCTTGAACATGCCAGGGGCTCAACATGGGGGCTCTGAGCTGGCTCTTCTCTGCCCGGAATGCTGTGCTCACAGGTCCTTCTGCGCCCAGGGGCTACCGCTGGCCTCCTTAGTTGCTCCAGTCACATCCCCCTTTCTCCCGTCATGGATGATGCCATTCACCATCGGCCTGCCTGTGCATCGGCTCTTTCCCTGATTGAAATACGCTCCATGAAGGGAGGGGCTCTGTCGGCCTTGCTCACTGTGCCACCCCCACGCCTGGCACATAGTAGGCAACTCAGTCAGTCTCAGCCGGACAGACAAGTGAATGAATCCTCTGGAAGTTCACCAGAGCATCGGCGGGCCCCTTGGCCTCAGGCCTGCCCATTTGTCTCCTTCGTCCCCTGCTGTGAACATGGGCCCCAGCTGCCTTGACCTGACACACATTCTGCTTTACCTCGCCTCTGAACCGCCCAGGTGTCTCCTGTGTCTCCTCCTCTGGCCTTTGGCTGCCCCTGCTGAGACCCATGCCAGCCCTGTTTCCGGTCCTACAGGCCTCAGTCCCCACGCGCCCCCCACCTTGCTCTCCACTGCCCCCTTCTGGCGCTGAGCAGCGCTACCTTCATTCTGCCTCCGGTCACTGAATGAGCCTTTCTCCCAGGCTCCTCACTTGCCCAGCTTCAGGTTTTGATTGCGGACTAACCAGGGGTGTGTATCAGACAGCCACCCTGCCGCCGCCTGCTGGCCAAGGAGCTTGGGGCACTGACGCATTCCTATCCTGTTTTCCTACAGGTATGTCTCCTGTGTGCTTGGCTGCCCCTATGAAGGGAAGATCTCCCCCGCTAAAGTAGCTGAGGTGTGTGTGTCGGGGCAGGGGCTTCTGAGGGGTGGCTACCTGGCTTGCCCCTGATTGTATGTTCCATCTTTTCCTAGTAGGTCAGTGATTTCATTTGTTCATGAAGTCCCTCTGGGGCACTTGCCCCTACTGGCCCACCTCCTAGCCTGACATGGAGTTTCTGAGGTCCCTCCCTCTGCCCCGGAGTGAAGGCCTCCAGTCACGTCCAGTCTGCTCAGTGGACAGGCAGTCGCTGAGGGGGTTCCTGAAGTCCTTGTGACTGAAGAGACCACATCCTGTAGCGCACAGTGCTTGTAGTCAGTCCTCAAAGCCACCCGTCCAGCAGTTGAGGAAGAAATAACCTGCCACACAGGTTGCAGATGGTGTTGGCCCCATCTTAACTGCCAAAGCCCACTTGCTCTTCTCACACCACATGGTGTCCACGTGAGGATGGGAATGATGGCCACTGCCCCAAGCGTGGCTGTGTGCCCACTGTTGTCCTCACTGCAGCCCTGCAGAGGCTCATCACTGCTTCTCAGAAGAGGAAACTGAAACTGAGAAAAGCTAAGTCCCTTGCCAGGTCCCATAGCCACTCAGCAGCAGAAATGGTGCTTTAATCCAGCAGCGCATCACTCCAGGCCTTACTTCTCCTGTGGCACCCTGTGCCCCTGCAGGCCAGTCAGGGCTCCATTCTCTGCCTGTGTGGGCCCTGGCAGAGGAGCTGCTGTTCCCTTCACCTGGCAGCCCCTTGCTTAGCAGCATCTCTGTCCTTGAGCCTGCGCCGCCATCCTCCACTTCGCAGCCTGTGGGGCATGTGCAGCTCTGGCTTTACATTGATTTTAGGGGTTTGAAATGGGCTTCTGTAAATCTAGGTATTTTTGTACTTCCATGGAAAATAGATATCTAGCGCCTTACACCCATGATTTTACAGATCTTTTCACTGAGGGCAAAGCTCCGTGAAAGGACTCACATGTACTGATTCCAGGATAAGGGCATGACATGTGAAGGTGGTGAGACAGGGTGAGAGGAAGGCCAGGGTTTGGCGCCGCGGGACCTGCACCAGCAGCTTGGCCCCCGTCCGTCTCCGTGTTCTGATGCGTGTTATTCCCACACTGTGTCATTCCCACACGGAGTTGTCAGGGACCTCTGATCTGATCGGAGTCTAGTGCTCAGACATGGCGGTGTCTGTATGGCACCAAGACCCCTGCTTTTGAGCTCTCTGATCCCTGGCTTGAGGATTAGGGTCCTCCTGCTGCCTGCTTGCTCCCCAGGTCTCCAAGAAGATGTACTCAGAGGGCTGCTACGAGATCTCCCTGGGGGACACCATCGGCGTGGGCACCCCTGGCCTCATGAAGGAGATGCTGTCCGCTGTTATGCAGGAGGTGCCGGTGGCTGCCCTGGCTGTCCACTGCCATGACACCTATGGCCAGGCCCTGGCCAACACCTTGATGGCCCTGCAGGTAATCAGCGCACATCCCAAGGAAAGGACGTGTGCCCCTCGCCTGAAGGGCACCAGGGCAGCTTCGCTTATTCTTTCTGGGAGCATTTGCTGACACCTGGGCTGGCCATGGTGCACACAGACATGTGACGCTACCCCGAAAGAGTCCGCATCTGCTGGGGAGACATTTGGGGGAGTTCCAAGCTAATCCTGATGCTTGAAGGGCAGAAGCTGGGGCTGAGGGCCCATCCAGCTGGAGCGGTGGGAGAGGATTTGCCAGATGAGGCTGAGCGAGGCTACAGGGAGAGGTTTGGCCTTGGGAAAGGACAGCGAGAGGTGAACAGGCAGCGCTGAGGTAAAACCAGGCGACGCAGGACGGTGCTGGGCCCTGCCCCAGCACACGGCAAGGAGACAGGAAGTGGGGGTGAAGGGGGGGTGCGGTTAGAGGTCACTCAGCCTTTGATGCTGTTTCCCAGAGATTGGGCCAGGACCTCACATTGAGTTTCCCTTGAGGCTTGCTTCTTGTGGGCCCCCAGAAGGAGGATTCCAGCCCTTCAGAAGGAAAGTTCTGAGCACTGGATGCAGTATGAGTCTGAGTGTAACCTGTTGATTAGGTTCTCTGAAGCTATCCCGAGTCACTGCGCTTTCCGTTTTTGTTGCTGTTTGCTCTAAGTTATTTTCTAGAGGCACGTGTCTCTAAGTCAGGTGATTCCACTACTCTCAGATCAGTTTTCTCCAGGTTGTGGTTTTCCAGGTTAAAGTCTGTTAGAAGTTTGAGAGAGGAGAATGCGAACAGTTCTCTGTGAGGATGGGAATGGGATTGGCCCTGTGGGCTTGGCCGCCCAGAATTGAAGTGCTGGCAGCTTTGGGGAGCGGAGTGGGCGCGTGAGTGCTTCACAGTAAACAAGGTCTCAGCAGTGGGGGGGCTCACTTAGGCTGGGGGATGAGGAAGAAGAGTTTCTCTGAGGAGGTGGCTTTTAGGCTGAGACCTTAAGGTTGAGAAAGGGTCAACTATGAAAGAAAGGGAGGAAAGATTCTCCTGGTAAAAGAAACAACAAACACAGCACTTCCAGGAACTGAGAGAAGAACCGGTCTCTGTCTTTCAGAGGGGTTTGCACTTCAACAGCATTGTAAGCCAAAGGGATGAAGAACTCAGTGGCATTTCAGGCAGCCAACGACTGGGATGTGACATGGGTGGGCTTTGTAGACTGTGGTCCCCACAGTCACAGCCAAAGCCAAGTTCCACCATCCTTGTTTCCAGATGGGAGTGAGTGTTGTGGACGCTTCTGTGGCAGGAATCGGAGGCTGTCCATACGCAAAGGGCGCGTCAGGGAACTTGGCCACCGAGGACCTTGTCTACATGCTCACGGGGCTGGGCATTCACACGGTAAGCTCTCCTGCCCCCTGGTGGCGGGAGCCCGCCTGACCGGGCTCTGCCTGAAGCTGGCGACAGCCCTTGGTTGGTTTAGGGTTTTGTTGTTGAGGGTGGGGTTGGGGGCGCTGGGGGAGACCAGTTAAGAGAAGATGAGGGATATTTTGTCATGTTTTTGAGGTAGCAGAGTAGGGTGCTTGAGGCCCCGAAGGCCGGGCTCAGTACGCATTGGACAGTTCAGTCTGAGGAGGCAGCAAGGATGTATGGGAGTCACACCCATGACCTGAATGGGTCCCTTCCGTCGAGAACTGTTTTGTTCTCTGTAAAATGAGGGCAGTAGAATTAGACACCACAGGGTTCTGCCAGCCGATAAGGGCCCCCCTTGGAAGAGGTGTAGCATGTTTGCTTTGAGATCAGACAGAACTGAGTTTATAATGCTCCTCCCAGCCACAGGCTCTATGCCCTGACAGATCCCTTCGCCTCTCTGGGCCTAAGAATCTCTTCGCCCAGACCTAGCGCACAGCGCATCGCAGGAACATGAGCTCTTATGAGCAGCTTCTCCATGCGGCCCTTTCGGCGGCTGTTTCCCTCTGCCTCACAGTCTTTGTTACTTCAGGTTTTGACCCCTGTGAGCCGGTCCCTGCCCTGGCGGTGGCACACAAACCATTACACCAGTGGAGGGGCTGGGGAAGCCCAGGACACCGCCTCACAGGCAGCTGGTGTTCCAGCGTCAGACAAAGTCATGCTCTTTTCACCTTTGCTCTGTGGTATCACAGTTGTCCGTCAGTTGTTTCCCTGGGTGTCGAGGGCTTGTCGTGACTTCCTGCGTCCTCTTAACCTCTTTCTCAAAGGGTGTGAACCTGCAGAAGCTCCAAGAAGCAGGGACCTTTATCTGTCAAGCCCTGAGCAGAAGAACCAGCTCCAAAGTGGCTCAGGCTACCTGTAAACTATGAGCCCCTTGCTCACCCAAAACCTTGGGGACTCTGTGGGACTAGGGACACGTGCGGATGATTCACAGATGGGTGTGTGGCAATGGAAAGGGCAGGTGTCTCGCTGTCAACCCAAGTCTTTCCCGCAGAAAGGAGGCAGGGGACACCCCCACCCGAATGTGAGTATGCGTGAGAGGCCTTGGGAATGGGAGGCCTCCCTTCACCATGAACCCAGCGCCCGGGAGCGGGCGGATCCCGAGGGCACTTGGAAATCCACTTCCCTGGCCAGGGCTGAGCCTCAGGTCTCATCTCTGGGTGAAATCTGCCAGCTGACTCCACAGCCCAGCCCTGCCACTGCCCTGGAGCCATTGTGCTGGGATTTCATAGGGCAAAGGGCTGTGGAGGAGTTTTCCCCAAGCTGGCAGGGGGCATTTGCTGACAGGGGGCATTTGCTGACAGGAGGGAGAGCTTCTGGGGTGGCACCTGCCAGTGCCAGCCCCTCTGAAAGTCTTCCCTCAACATGATTTTTGGAAACACTTGATGTAATTAAAGGTTTAATGACAGAACTCTTCAAGTATTCTGTGCAGATCTGTGTGTGAAAGCGGGGCTGTGCCCTGACAGCCTAGTAGTTTAGTACACTGGAGTGGTCCTCATGTACCCCAAGTTCCTGGTTCAAGACGCGGGGCTGGGGAGAACCACCAAGATGAACCACTCAGTAAAATAAAGTGCTGCTTCCTCTCTTCCCGCCTGCTTGCTTCTGCTCTCCTTCATCCCTGCCTGCACCTTTCCTTTAAAAAACAAAAAGTAAGTGGGGGAGATGGTGAGGGGATAAAATGTCTTTAGCACACTGCACTCTTGAGAGGAACGTGCATTAAGTAATTTCTGAATTTTGCCCGTTTCCCCAGCTGAGCCCTAAGTTCATAGTGACTGGAATAGAGCGGCTTTACTAGAGGCTGGCACCCTGCAAAGGTGGTTCTGAGGCTGTTGGCTGTGACCGGGGCTGATATACCCGCGCCCCTCAGCAGCAGCCAGCCTTCCCTCTGGCCTGGGTAGTGACGGCAGACTCAGTACCCGTCCTGGTCTGCGGCGGCCAGGCATTCAGGCTGCAGGGAACCTTGGTGCGGTTCCTTCCTGCTCAGGTTTCAGCACTCGGTATGCAGTGCCTTTTTGCACGTCATTCCCTAGTCCTTTCTTTTTTTAAACAGGCTAGTGTTTTCTAACCTCTGGGGTAGGCAGGGTGCAGACAAACCACTCCCAGCAGTTGGGACCAAGATTAGCGAGCAGACGGAGCTATCAGCCCCGTCACTCCTACTTTGGCTTCAGAACTTCGTCCAGCTGCGGTTGGTTTTCAAACCAGACTTCCCAGAACCTGCGCCCATTCCCTTCAAAGAGCGCCGCCCCTGCGGCCCCCGCTCCGCGCAGTCGTTCACTTCCCCGCAGAGAGTAAAGCCTGGAAAACGCGCGCCGAGCTGGAGGGAGGCTCGTCCGCCTCGTCCGGGCCCGACTCCCGCCGCCGGACCCATCTTCCGGTGGCGCAGCTCTCCGCCAGCCCGGGGCGGCGCGTGCTCTCCGGGGTCCGGACGGGCGCGCACACCTGGCACCGACCGGGGAGCCGTGCTCCGCGCTCGGCCTGCGGGTCCCCGGCGCGCCTTGGGTCCGCAAGCCAGCTGACAGCAACGTAGAGTCCCCTGCAGGAGCCGCCGCGCAGGCGCCGGGAGCCGCAGCGTCTTCTGTCCTTTCCGCGCACCGTAGTGCAGTTTCCGAGGGGCGGGACCAGGATAGGCCTCGGCCCTTAAAGGGACCCGGACGCGCGGCGCGGGAGGCGGCACCGCTGGAGGCAGCGTGGGGCGTGCGGTACGCAGCAGGTTCGGGAGGCCAAGAAGGGACTGGGCGGGCTCGCGAGGGGGCCGGTGGTCCGCGAGGAGCCAGGAAGGGTTCCGGGGGACGGGTGGGCCCTCGAACTTCCCAGGTCCTGCCGCCTTGGCTGGGGAGGCCCGGGTTCATTCATTCCCGATGGGGATTCCTAGCTGGGCCCCCTCCGAACCTCAGCCCAAGGACCAGCTCGAAGTCGTGCGCCCCTGCCCCTACATTACACAGACCCGGAGAACGAGACAGCTGAGGGCGCATCTGGTCCCGGCGAGCAGCCCTGCCAGCCCGCATTTCAGCTGCTAGGGCCCTCCGGGTGTTTGCACAACCTGGGGCTGGGCGGGGCGGGGGTCAGCGCGGCTTCGGTGTCGGGATCGGAGTCCCGCGGAAGCAATGGTGGGCAGAGGGAACTGCTTAGCAGCAAGGGGCTGGGCTGGCAGGCCGGGATCCGGATGCTTATCCGCTATCGTTAGCTTTGTGACCTCAGGGAAATTACTTCACTTCTCTAACCTTAGTAGCCTCTATAAATGTTAGTAACACCTGCCTCATCAGTATGATGGAGGAATTCAGGAAAAATAATGCAAGAAGCACCTGGGGCCTGGCACGCAGTGGGCACTCAAGTCAAGTGGGTTGGAGCTGCCTGAGCCCAGAAGAGGATTGAGGCCCCTGGAAGAAAGCGGCTGTGAGCCAGTCTGTCGGGAATGAAAGGCCTCACTGTCTGGGGCTTCCTACCCCCCCACCCCCACCCCCAAGCAGTTTGTTCGAGGCGGAAGGACACACCTGGCAGTGGAATTGAGGCCAAAGCCACGTCTACAGCGCTCAGCTTAGTGCCGCCTAGAATTGGGCGGGACCCCTAACTCCAAGCAGACAGTCTGGCTGCCCTGGGGTGGGGTGGAGCCATTCCCGGACAGCCTGGCAGAGGACCCCACCTTGAGCCATCTGGTATATTTCCTACTTTCCGGGCCCTCGAGGGAGAGGAAGTCAGGAGATATTAATCACTGGGCAGAGGAGCTAGTTTACACCTAGTGATGGCAGAGGGGCTGGGAATACTTGAGTCTGAGTGAACAGAACCCTTCCTGGGCTCCTGGAACCCCAAGCCTATTGCCATGTTTTCTTCCACCCGGGTCTGATTCCCTCTTCCCAACCTGAGATCAAGTGGAAATGGAAAATGTGTCAGGCCTTTAAAGGCTGATTGTGTAACCTTCACACCACTCACATGATATCTGTCCAATTATTAGCTACATCTTATCGAGATAAACTGGGACCGAGAAAGGTCTCCAAGGGTTAGGAACTCAGACTTGGACTTGGGACTCCAGAGCCATCCTAATAACCAGGATACACTGCTGCCTCCCTCTGACACCACTCTGGGTGGAAGGAGGCTGAGCGGGCAGCCTCAGCACCCTCTGAGACTGTGTCCTGGGCCAGGTACCATGGCAGAGAAGGTGCTGGTAACGGGCGGAGCCGGTTACATCGGCAGCCACACAGTGCTGGAGCTCCTGGAGGCCGGCTACGCCCCCGTGGTCATCGATAACTTCCATAACGCCATCCGCGGTGAGTGCAGGGGGGAGGGGGGGTGTCCTTCAGGAACCCAGGACCTGCCTCTGACCTTGCTGGCCTACACGGGCCCACCCAGGAAGGGGCTCCATGCCTGAGAGCTTGCGGCGGGTTCAGGAGCTGACAGGCCACACTGTGGAGTTTGAGGAGATGGACATCTTGGACCAGGCAGCTCTGCAGCAGCTCTTCAAGAAGGTGGGCACAGGGCAGGCGGGAGCACTGCTGAAGGCCTGACACAGCCTCTGACCCCAGCTCTGTCCTTGCAGCACAGCTTTGTGGCAGTCATCCACTTTGCGGGGCTCAAGGCCGTGGGCGAGTCGGTACAGAAGCCTCTGGATTATTACAGAGTTAACCTGACAGGAACCATTCAGCTTCTGGAGGTGAGACGTGGGGCAAGGATACCGAAACTAGGAAGGCCTCTCGCCTGATGGGCAGTGCCCGACAGAGGGTTGGGGCCTGGGGGGAGTCAGACAGGGTGAGGAGGTATCACCTTGGACATGTCTTTGCCTCTCAGCCTGTCTCCCCATTTGCTGTGGGAGTGCCCATACCTCAGTCCCATCCTCCAGGGAGTGATCAGGTGGGAGTAAATGAAGCAGAGGCCACTAACACCTCCATTCACCCCCAGATCATGAGGGCCCACGGGGTGAAGAACCTGGTGTTCAGCAGCTCAGCCACTGTGTACGGGAACCCCCAGTACCTGCCCCTGGATGAGGCCCACCCCACAGGCGGCTGTACCAACCCCTATGGCAAGTCCAAGTTCTTCATTGAGGAAATGATCCGGGACCTGTGCCAGGCAGACCAGGTGAGGGTCCCCTTGATCCAACTGTGGCTCCTCACAGCCCCCAGGACCTTGAGGGTAGGATCTCAACCACCTCCAAGGAGGAAGCAAGGGCTCAGGAAGCGCAGTGATGCCCAAGGTCACAGCACAGCTTCCTTTAGACAGAAGCGGCTTGCGGGGTGGGGGGGTGCACGGTGTGCAGGGCTCTGGCTTCATCTGGAACACACAGCTGTGCCCCAGTCCTGTCATCTAGCCTGTGTCCCACAGACCTGGAACGCAGTGCTGCTGAGATACTTCAACCCTACAGGCGCACATGCCTCAGGCTGCATTGGGGAGGACCCCCAGGGCGTCCCCAACAACCTCATGCCCTATGTCTCCCAGGTAAGAGGCAGGCAGGACACGGGGTGGTGCTAGGGCTGCTGATGGGTCCAGCTCGTGCTGAGGGCCTGGAAGGAGCTGACCTGACCTCCATATCAGGTGGCCATTGGGCGACGGGAGGCACTGAATGTCTTTGGCAATGACTATGACACAGAAGATGGCACAGGTGAGCCCAGGACCAGGAGGACCCAGGAATGGGAGCCAGGAGGAAGACGGAGGTGGGAGACACTACTGAACGCCTCACCCAACCACGTCCTCCCCTGCAGGCGTCCGGGACTATATCCACGTTGTGGATCTGGCCAGAGGCCACATCGCAGCCTTGAAGAAGCTGAAGGAGCAGTGTGGCTGCCGGGTAGGAGGAGAAGGGAGACTCGGGGAGGGAGGCGGGCGGCGTAGTCCATCGGGCCTTGCACAATCCCCTTCTCCCCTCCCGGGCAGACCTACAACCTGGGCACCGGCACAGGCTGTTCGGTGCTGCAGATGGTCCGGGCCATGGAGAAAGCCTCCGGGAGGAAGGTAGGCCACAGCCCCCACCGCGGCCAGCGCTCTGCACGGCAGGCCTGGCCAGCTCCAGCTGCCTCGGCGCTAGGTGCCCGCGAGCAAGGCCCTCCCTGCACCCGATTTCTCGAGAGCCCGGTCAGTAGCTGAGTGGGTGACTCAGCTACAGCCACCCCTCGCAGATTCCGTACAAGGTAGTGGCACGGCGGGAAGGTGACGTGGCTGCCTGCTATGCCGACCCCAGCCTGGCGCGAGAGGAACTGGGCTGGACGGCAGCCCTAGGGCTGGACAGGATGTGTAAGTGCCCTGACCCCTGACCCCGGGGCAGGCCCTCCCTGTGTGCCCGTGGCCCCTGACCGCACTCCGCACCACCGCAGGTGAAGACCTATGGCGCTGGCAGGAGCAGAACCCTTCAGGTTTTGGTGCGCAGGCCTGAGGACAGGACGCCACCAGGGACCAGCAGAAGACAAGCAACTGCCTGCGCCCCAGCCTCTGGCAGGAAAACAGACCTCAGTCTGCCCTCCCTCAGACGCCAGCTGGGCCTGCTCAGCCCACCAGGCCTGAGGCCAAGGGCTCCCTGACCAGGAGTCAGGGGCCAGGAACAGGACCACCAAGAGAGTGGGGAGGCAGGGCCCCAGGGTAAAACATCCTCCTCCCAGGCACTAATTTATATTGCTATGAGGAACTTTCCAAAGTATTTAAAATAAAGTTTTCTTACACTGGGCAGATTCTCACAGACGGCCCCTCTCTACTCCTTGGATACAATCAGCCAGGCCTACAAGTTGAAGCGATTTCTTTAATTTTATCGGAATCCAGGACACAAGAAGAAAAACACCCAAAACCACATGGAGACAGAAGACAAGACACAACTCCTCCCCACCACCTCCTGGCCCGAGAGTGGGGACAACATGGGTGTGAGACAGCTGGGGGAGACCTAGAGCCTCACTCCTTTCCTGAAGGCTCCAGGCCTACAGGGAAGGAGGGTAATGGGGGGCAGGGCCCAGCCCCCAAGTTGGGGAAATGGCTGAGGGAAGACCCCTCGGAGGACCCTGCCCCCTCACCAACACTCCTGCCTGGGGCAGGGGGCCCACAGCAGCAAGGGGCCCAGGCTATGGGCACATTCATGACTGAGAAGCAGCTGGAGTGGAGGCGAGAGAGACACACGATTATCTGGGCAGAATCAGTTGGGAGGGCGCCTGAAGGGCCCCATGGGCCAAACCCTGAGGTCACAGGAGGGGGCCCAAAGCGGGGCTAGTGAGTGAGGTCCTGAGTGAGTGGGTCAGCGGCTGGGCCTTCTCCCGCTGCCTGCAGCCCCTCCAACACTGCTACCAGGCGCCCACCTCCAGGGGATGGGCTGAGAAAGCAGCCCTCCCCTTACTGCAGACAGCCAGGTAGCTGCGGCCAGGCTCAGCCAGCCTGCCCCAGAGGCCTGTGGGAAGAGAATGGGTTGGGGAAGGTGGGAACGGACTCGACCGGCTCAGATCCAAGATGGTGTTGCGCGTGCTGGGGCCCCTGTGAGTGGGGGGACTGCGCAAGGGGCCAGCAACTCTGGTTAGACAGGAGGTAGCAGCTTCTCAAGAAACTCCTTCACGGCTGCCATCTCCTGGGGATAAAGCGGGGTTGTGAAAGGCTCCTGGCTGGAGAGAGGAGGAAGAGGGGTGGGAGTGGGAAGGGTCCCTCACCACTGACCTGAGGGCAGGAGCTGTGCATGACACCTGGGTAAGTCTTGAACTGGACCCTGGCAGGTGTGACAACAGACCGGAGCTTCTCGGCTGTCAGGGCCCCAAACCGTACAGGCACCATGGGGTCCAGCTCCCCATGGCACTGAAGGATGGCCAGGTCCTTGGCACTGCCATTGGCTGCCTGTGAGCCAGACAGGACTCAGAGGGCAAAGCCAGGACTTTGGCACAATCCCACCAGGAGCCACCAGGAGATCGGGGCAGGAGGGGTCTTGGAGATACTCACCTGGGGGAAGGCCCGGTGCAGAGGCAGCCAGCAGCTCAACGCCACGATGCCAGCCAGGGGGTGGGGACAGGTGAGAGCCGTGTAGAGGGACAGGGCCCCACCCTGAAGGAAAGAGAGAACGAGGTCATGAGGGCACAACTCACCCACCTACCTCTCACCCCCTCTCTCCCCTCACCTGTGAAAATCCTCCCAGGACGATACGATTGGCAGGGATCCCATTCTTCATCTCGTGTTCAATCAAGGCCTTGACTGGGGGAGGGGCATGGGGCATAACTCAGTGGGGCCAAGGTGCTGGACGGGCCAGGGGAAGGGAGCTAGAGGTATTACCCCACACTTTCAGGGGTCTGGGGGGAGGAAACTGAGGAGTGGCTGGGGCCTTACTGTTCTCTGCTGCCTTCTTGATGCCAGCCTCGTCCTCTGGGGCATCTGGACTCAGTCCCATCAGGTCAAACCTGGGAAAGCAGAGGCACCGGCAGTTGCTGGAAGACCTGGTCAGCCCCTACAGCTCCGTAAGCACCCATCCCTGCCCCACACTCACCAGGAGGGCATCACCATCTTCATGTTGAGTGTCACAGGGATCCGAGGCCTGGGGAGGGACAGCATGTCAGGAGGGAAGAAGGAGCCACCACAGAGCCCTGGAGGAGGCCCAGCGGCCCCTGGGAGCCCCTCCCAGCAGACAGGGCCTGTGTTTAAGGCGTTGCCAGGCAACCTGCCACGTGGGGCTGGAGGCTGTGGCTGGGCATCAGCGGTAGCGATGGAGAAGCAGAGCTCAACGCTCCGTGTGACGGGTTCCAGACCATCGGTGAGTACTTGGGGAAGGGGCACAGGAGGCCCTGGTTCTAGAAGGTCTAGGAGGCCTTGAGCTGGGGGCTGGGGCTGGACCCCATTCCTGGGGGCTCCACAGGAGCAAAGGTGGCAAGGGCACTTCTGACTGCCCTGGGCCCCAGGCTCTGGATGCAGCCAGCAGGGAGCACAGACCTGGGTTCACGGGCTGGCCCCCAGCTGATGCCCATCCTCAGCCCTCCCCTTGCTGGGGTGACACTCACGCATGGGGACAGATGTACTTGACGTGAGGAAGCCGGATGGAGGAGAGGGCGTCAGCCCAGCTGTGCCTGTAGGAGGAAGGGAGAAAGGCACCAATGTGGAGAGGGAGAAGGGGGGCACAGGAGCCCTGCCCACTGGGTATGTCCTCCCCTCTCTGAAGGACACCCTCCCTCACTCACCCTGTGTCTCCAAGTCCATGTAGGAAAATAACCTGGAAAACAGTCAGCGATGGGGAAGAGAGCAGTTGTCTCCCTATCAGCCCCTCCACTCCCCTGCCCCACTCCCAAGGACCTGGGGAAACTGAGGCAGCAGCCAAACAGGTTATTAACCTGCTGCCTCCTGACTTCAGGCAGCTCTTGTCATCACTGACAGCTCCATTTTTCCCACACTCCCTCCAGCTGTTTCCCGGCTGAGCCGGGGGGCTGCCGCAGAGGCCCCTTACCGCAGCCGTTTCCCGCTCAGCTCCAGACACAGTGGCAGCATCGGTGAGCAGGGGCACAGACATGGTGTTACCACACATACACTGCAGGGCTCCAAGGCTGGGGCCTGTGCAAATTTGGGGGAGCAGTCAAGGAACTCCCCTGAAGCACGGAACATCGCCTCAGGCCCAGAGCCCACCCAGGCCATCAGCGCCCTCCCCCACCCCCGGGGTTCTGTTCTGGGCACAAAGAAGAGCAAGATGTCCCAGACCAGGAAAGCTGGTAAGTCTGCACGTGTTCCAGGCTGGAGAGCAGGGGCTGGCCCGGCGGCCCTGGTTCAGGCCCACCACACAGCTACGCTTGCTGGGGATGGGTGTAGGGGCCAGCGCCTGCGGGCTCCCCTCACCTAACTTAACTCCTGAGCCACAGCTATCTGCCTCCTCTCTGTTCTGGAATTATCCCCTTGCTCTAGAGTCCCCAGGTTCCCTCCTCTCCTAATCCCAGCCCTACTGACAAAGGGGAGAAAATGCCAGAGACATATGCTCCCAGCCCCTACCCCCCACACACATATTTTCTCCATTCAGCCCCCATAAACCTTCACAACAGTTTCTAGCTCAGCCACTCCCACTGCCCCAGGAGGCTGCCCATGACCCCCCAAAGGACTCCCACCTACCACCCAACCCCTATCTGGCATCTCACACCGGCCTGAAAGGGGGCTACCTTGTATTGCTGTCCACTACCCGCCAGTGGGTCCCCAGCTAGACCTGCTCTGGACTCCGAACGAACGCACGAACGGATATCAGGCTGACTGGCTCCTCCCCATCCTGAGCATCCTCCAAACTCCCCAGAAGCTGAATGCACGCCCCCTGATGCCAACCCCTCCCAGCGGTGCTGACCCCTCCCACCCTTCCAACCGGCTCCCTGCTTCCACCTGCGACCCCCAGTGCACCTCCCCACAGTGGGATCCCTCACCTCTCACGCTGGGGTCCCTCCCCTCTTCCCAAAGGGGAAGAAAGAACCTTTGCCCTAAGCTGGGATTCCCTCCCTCCTCCGGTGGGAGACATCCGCCGCTCACCCGAGGGTCCGCTCCCCTCAAAGCGATGCCTTGCCCCCGATCTGGGGTCTCCCTCCCCACAGTCAAATCTCTCACCCTCCCACTCCCTACCATGGGAACTTCTGTTCTGACCAAGGGTCACCTCCTCCCCACAGTGACATTTTCCACCCCGACCCAGGACCGGCTCCTGCCCACAAAAGGGTGTTCCACCTTTGACCCTGGGGAGCCCCCGGCCCGCAGTGGGCTTCCACTTCCGAGCTGGAGCCCCTCTCCTCACACCCAGACCTCCCGTCTGGCCTCTGACCCCAGGAGCCCAGGACCGGCCGACGCCTCTGGCGCTCACTCCCCGCCCGCATCTCGCCGCTCGGTCCCCTCCCCACTCGCCCGACCCGCGGGTCGCTCGGCCCCCAGCGCTCCCTCCGCCCGCGGCCCGGACCAGGCTACCTCCGCTCCCTGGGGGCTTCGAGACCTCTCGGGCGATTCTCCTCTTTCTCCCGCACAGACACACTCTTCCCCCTCGGCCGCCCCCGCCGGAACTTCCGTTCGGGTCCCGGGAACCCCGCCATGGCACTGCCGGAAGTACCCGGCCCGCGGCGCGGAGCCCGGAAGTGGGCGTGCGGCGTCCGCGGGCGCGCGCTGCCGTGGTGGACGGTGGGCCGCCCCGCCCGGACGGTGCCTCCGAGGAGGACCGTTTGCCGCCGCCGCTGCCCTTCCGCCTTCCGGGGCAACGCTCTCCGGAAGGGGGGCCACGCCTCACGCGGCTGTAGTTGCCCACTTTCCCACCCGCCGAGAACGCCCTCCACGAATGATCTTGCGTCTCCACCACTGGTGTTCTTGCCCTGGGATCCTTGCTCCAGGATCGTGGATGGAATCCGACACTCGAGCTGACATGCCCTTTAGTCCAGTCTTAGCTTAAAGATGAAGAAACAGGCTCAGGGAGAGGAAGTAAATAAACAGCAATCTCAGGATGGCACTGTGATACCTCCTCTCTGGCACCTGCTTCCTGTGCTATAAGATGGTAATAACTACCCTCCCTACTTCACAGCTTTGCTGTTAGGCTCAAATGAGGTCGAATGGAAATGCTTTATGCGTTGTAAAATCAGTGAGTCCTTAATTGACTCTAAAAAGCATCCTGGGAAAATAACAAAGCCATATCAAGACGGCTGGACAGACATCAGTACAGCTGTTTTAGCTCTGCCATGGACAAGGTCATGCAGAAAGCCCACAAAATAGCATCTTTAAAGAGCTCCAGTTAAGAACATAAAGGGCTTCATCTGGTCACCACTGAGTCACCCTTTGCTCCCTGCTGTACTGGCTAAGTGGAAATGGGGCTTAGGATCCACAGAAAGCCTGGAAAGGGAGCAAACTAGGTTGAAGGACCGTGTCTCTGAGAAAATATTTGGGCATCTGTGAATAGGAAATGAGTCATGCTCATCCCTCATCATCTTAGGACTCATTCTCTTAGTTTTACCTACACGAGTCTGTCTGTAAACTAAAAGTAAACAGTAAACTTGGAAGCTCAACAAAGCCTAAAATACCAGGATTCTGAGGAAGAAATCTTTGGGTTCAAAGGACCTCAGCATGCCAAGGACTGAAGATAGGATGTCAGAAGAGAATGGAGATGTGGATGAAATACAACTGCCCCCAGTAACAATGCCTGCTTATGGAAGAATGAACTAATTGTTCCTGTACCCTTAATAACCTGAGACACTGTGGTCCTTTGAGCAAATTCTTCTGAACTTTCAAATTCAGATGCCTAGTTCCAAGGGCTACCTGTGACCTGGTGTTTTAGTTAGGGGAATTAATGAAGTCTGCTCTAAGATTCCTGACTTATTTCCCTCCACTCCTGCAAATTAAAATGTCGCCCATCTTTCATCTTCAAAATGAACCAACGAAAATAGAAAGACTGTGGCTGAAGAATGAGAACCGAGACTGAGAACAAAAGTCATAGTGAGCACCCTTAGTGCCTCAAGAGTTATACTTGCATACTGATTTTAAGCCGCATTTTAGAAAATTTGAGGCTCGACAGGTCTGGTGGTGGCAGGGGACCGACTGGAGAAACAATAGCCATATCCTCCTAACAGTGTGGGTCAGTCCCTCAGAGAAAGTCTCAAGAGGGAAATTCAATGCTAATTTCTATTATCATTTGTCTTTGCTTTCTGCAAGGGAGAGAATATTGACCATCTCAAGTCCTTTCTTATTAGATACTTAAAGAGTCTCACCAATTGTACTGACTTTCAGAATTTAGTCTAAAGTCTTGGGTCTACTTAAAGACCACATGTGCTGCTTACTTCCTCACCCTCATTTCTTCTGAGGAGCTACAGAATCTGTTTACCCTTATCATTGTAAATGTCATTCCACACATTACTTCCTTTTTTTGAGAAATGGAATATATAGGTTTTTAACCCCAACTTCCTATTTACAAAATGGGGGTGGGTACAGGGGTGTTCTTAGTCACTTGGATAGCTTGAACTTGATCTTTCCTAAAGAAACTGATCAAGTCTTGATGTAGCTGCGGCACTTGTGATCTACATTCTCCAAACAACAGAAAATGTCAAAGTTCCATACGGTTCCCAATAAAGCAAAAGTTTTATTAGTACCACCAACAACTCAGAAGAATATACAAACATTAAGTCTGGGAAGGATTTATTAGGAAGCTTAATCACAGTGAATAAAGTCAGGAACAGAAGAAGTGATATTTCCAAATTCTGGCATGGGGTTTACAACACTAGTTAGTTAATAAACATGAAGGATGTCCCACGGAGAATCTTACCTAAGTCCCAATCTTGTTACCCCAACCAGGTCACCCATAAACACATAAATGTTCCCCATGCTCTCCCCAGACTGCTTACCAAGGCAACAGGAAAAAAGATCTTCTCCCCAAAGCTATTAAGCCCCAGCATCACTCCTGCTATTTCATCAATAACCATGGGACACTTATGCACGACAGACAGCTCCAAGCTGGAGAACTTGACAAGAATGCTCAACAGTGACAGGGAGAAGGAGCAAGAAGGAACAAGTATTTTTAGCTGGAGACCCTCCTGATGGCTAATACAAACAAAATGCCAAGGCTTCATAAAGTTTACTGCAGCCCAGGAACGGTTTCCATTTAAAAAAAAAAAAAAAGGTCACATAAAAATCCTGCCTAAATCCAACAAGACATTTGGGATCCCATGGCCACACTGACTGGAAAGGCAGGCATTATCCATGACTGTCAGATGCTCACTAGCCCAAGACCCAAATTTCTGCAGTGCCCTAGAGAGCCATGATTGTCTCTTGCACCCACGTGATCCTCCCTGTGTGGGGTATCTGTCTGGATTCCAGGGGACAGGTTTCTTCAGCAAGCCCCAGAGATAAAGCATGGCTGAGGCTGTGGCAGACACTTTTCTCTAGAGCCCCCTTTCTCTGTCCTTCCCATCAGGTGGTTGTACATCATCACTGATACGCGCCCCTGTGGGAAGTAGGCCAGCCCTTAGGAGATGAAGTGTGTCTGTGGGGTAACCTGATGGACCATGTGGTCTGCTGGGTTGGCGGATGCTTCATAATTGCAGATGGTCACCTCATGTCGGCGAAGCTGCAAGAAAATTGAGAGGCTGGGTCAGCTGGCCATTTCCCAGACCACACACTGGAACGGGCTGTATCCAGCTTCCTTTTTGAAAGTCACCATCTAAACTCTTCCCCGCTTGACACTTTTTATTCCCCTTCTGATACAGAGAAGTTTGCAAAGATCATTAGCAGTGATAAAGATTCACAATGTAGAAGATTCATTCCCCTACCAAATGGAAGCACCATGAGAAAGAACAGAACCTTATCGAGTTTGTTTATCATCTTATTTCTGGTACCTGAAATAAGAAAGGTCATCAAAAGGTTGAAGAATTTTAAAGTGAAAAAAATGAATTGGTATCAATTGTGTTAGTATTCTAACCCCTGTAAAAAAAACAAAGCCCATCTAATGGGAGAGGCAGTTTGTAGTGATGAAACCAAGAAAGATGAGGAACACGCCAGGAACAGTCCACGCCTCAAGTGCTCTTGTTCCTGTCCTCAAAGCCCCCACAAGCACAGCATGAAGAGACATACATACACTGGAGAAGCAGTAATATTTCCAACCCCATCTTACCTCAGTCCACTCTCCTCTCAGGCCAATATAAAAAACCTTTGTGGTATCTGCTCCAAAGTTGTTTGAAATATGAATTGAGAGATGATAGACATTTGAAAAACGAGCAATTCTAAAGGATGAAAACAGTGGGGAGAGAAGAGACAGGTTAGAGTTCAATGAGTATCTCATCAATGTCAAAAACCATTCCAGCTCCAACTTGTGGAAAAATGCAGGAAATGTCAGAGCATACTCTTGAGTTCTTAAGTCTCATTCTTATCCTTTGGATACAATTAATTCAGTGAACATTTACTGCACATCTGCCAGATCCGGCCAGGGCAGCGGGGAGAGAAATGTAAACACCATCTTGCCCTCAAGGAGCAGGGGTCCTACAGCAAATTCAGCACTCACCCCACTCTTAAGAAAAAGAGAACTAATGAAGACAGAATGTGCGGCCACATGCAACTAGGCTTGCTGCGGGCCCACTACACAAAGAGGAATTCGGAAAGCGTCTTTCCTAAGACCACCCGAGGAACTCATTCAGACGCCAGATCAAGTTAACAAGTTTGGCTGGCACTGAATTTCTGCCAAAAACTGACCAAGCCAAGGATCAAGTCTCCGCCACTGTATTAACTTGTCTCTTATGCTAAAAACAGAAGATGGGCCAAAAATAAATTGCAAGCCTGTAAATGCTCATTCCAAATGAAGGGTGCCCGCTGCCCCTCAGGAGAAGCCACAGAGAGTGGAAGACAGGCTGAGTGCTTACTTGGTAGCATACTCTAATTCTCCTGTAACATCCCGGTTCAGACTAAAGGTCTGATCTGGCTCCCTGTCTGTGTCATCAAAGGACATCTGTGGAATGTTCTTGTACCTGACAAAGGAAACAAAGAAATACCTTTCAGTTTTTTAAAAATCACTGACTCCTCAGCTGCCCTTCCAAAAGAAGCTCAAACTTTGGAAATGGCCTATTATTGGCATTTGCATACAAATATCTTTAATCTTTGAGTGGGTTAAGATCACATGAGAAGCAATTCACAAAGAGATGGCTCAAACTAGGTCGCATCCAGTACACGCATAGAGAAAATGAGCAAGTTAGCACAGTTTGACAAGCCGAGAATGTTAAATAGCTTACTAATGGGGAAAAATACTTCGGCAAAAATATATTTAAAAGACAAGATCAGGTAAACCCATGCTGAAGCATTCATGTGTTCAAAATAACCCTATATAATGAGTCACTTTACCATTGCTCAACATGATTTGAGGTTTCCACAGAAGCCTGCAAACTCACAACAGGGTTTGGGAAGTTAAGGAGAACTGTCAGTTGAAGAAGTTTTCAGTGACATGTCTAAGACTATCCACGCTGTCTCCTCTGTAATTCAAATTCTGAAGGGCTGAGCTGCCGCCACCCACCACCCGACAACTCTAGGGTGTTTTATTAACACACCCACATGGGGAGGGCCTAGATATTAGCTGCAATTAGATGTAATTTAAAAAAGGAAATGTTTGCTTCAAAGTGTTTCTAAGAATGATGCGCAGAAGAACAGTGAACATTTATGAGCGCCACCGTGAGAGGCGGGGCGGCACTGTGGTTAAGAGAAGAGTCTCCAGAGCCAGATTTCCCGGATTTAAAGTCTGGCTTCGTCACTCACCAGCTGTGTAATGTGGGGCAAGTGATTTAACCTCTCCGGTTCAGTTCCCTCATCTGTAAAATGGGGACAGTGACAGCACATGTCCCACATAGCTGATGTGGAGACTAAAGTGCACCAATCCAAGGGAACACACACATTAAAAAACTTTACTGTGGAAAATTTCAGACACACAAAAGCACAGATATCTAATGCCTCCTATACTCACCGCTCAGCTTCCATAATCAACATTAGGCTGAATTTGGCCCCTTCTGTTTGTGCTTGATATTTTAAAGCAATGCCACACATACTCCACTAATCCTTCAATATGCGTCTCTAACAAGGGCTCTTTAAAATAAAAACACCTATGATGCCATTTTTCAAAAATAAGCAATAATTCTTTAATACCATCTCGCACCTAGTCAGTGTTCAAGTTTCATGCTTCTAAGTCTCAATTTAACATCTCTGGCTGTGTCGGAGGCACATCAGAGCTGCGCAGGCAATATTTTCTCGTCAATGGTGCATAAAATAACACATTTTCATAATCAAAGACATCTCAGCTGCAACAAAGTGTAATACAGTAAGTCCTCACTCATCATCAGTAGATTCATGGAAACTTCAAGTGAAATTAGCTCTTTATTCAAGGACCTACTATATATGTATAATGCTTAAAGCTGAGAGCTAAAGTATTTGTGCTTTCCCGCCCCAAAATGGGTACCTATGTTCCAGAATTATTCTAAGCTCTTTACATGTTATATATCATTTAATTATATAACTTGAGTTTTGTACTATTACTATTCCCATTTTACATATAAGAAGAGGGAAATATAGAGATAAGTTATGTCCCAAAGTCATGCAGCTAGCAAGTAAAAGAACCAGAATAAACCCAAGCAGTTTATTCCAGAGCCCACTCGAACCAAACTCAACAGAGAAGCCTAGTTTTCTCTAGCCCATCCATCTCCCAGGTAAACCAGTCTCCAAAAGCCTCAACTCAAATGCACTTTGTCCTTTGGAATGAGCAAATATTTGGATTTGCTTTCAAATTCATGTCTAACATTAAAAAATGTCAATTTCTTAAATCTCTTCAAACTGATCAGTTTTTCAGGTCAATTTTTTTTTTAACTGAGGGAAAGGAGGAAGCAGCATTTTCAGGAAGAAAGGAAGAGGAAGTGGTACTTTACCATCAATTTATTTAAGTTGCTCCCTCTGCCCTGGGTCTCAACCCTGGGCCCTTGGACTTTACATGGTCTCCATCCCGGCCACTGGTTTAGTGCCTGCGCCACCAGGGTGCACCCAGATGAAATGTTTTCTGTAAAGTTCTTCTGATACTGGTTTCTCTACCACTCAAAAAGAAGTTTTCCCCTTCTTCTAGGAAAACTATGCTGGAGTACAAAAGGGTGTATGAGCTCAGTACAAAAGGGTGTATGAGCTCTGGTGGCAAGAGATCCATGTTGCAAATGGTATATCGGTCTCTCCTATACCAGAGGCCATGCAAACCCAAAAGGAGTCACTCCTTGTCAGCAAAACACATAACAGATTTTAACTGCATGAAATAGCATGGGGAAATTTTATTTGTTTTTTTTTTTTAGAGAGGAAGGAAGTTAGGTAGGAAAGAAGGCAAGCAGGGAGCAGGCCGGCAGGGAGAGAAGGAAGAGGTACTTTGTTTAGCTGTTCAGTTTAGCTGTCCACCACCACCCCACCCCTGGCCCTTAAACCTGGGTCTTTTGACTGTATGAGGACTACCCCCAAGGCACAGGAGTAACATCTGAGCCACCAGGGTGTACTGCAAGGGGTAATTCTGATGCTGACCCCAAGAGTAGAATCCAGAAAGATCATCTGAGATCTGCAGCTGGGTTATTAAGAAAACTGCTGTCATCAGCAACTGACATGTATAGGATGCTCTCTAAAAGAATGATGCCAGTACAAGGACTTTGAAAAAGAGAAGAGCTATTGGTCTTAAAGACGCTTAATCTAAACATTCAGGAACAGGTAAATATATTCCAATGCACAACAGAGAAATATTTAAAAAATAAAAGGGAGGGGGCGGTATTTAACCCAGTGAAAAAGAGAACTAGGAGCTTTTAAAGGGTCTAAGCCCTTGTCACTTACAGTCTCATCTCAGAGGGGTGTGAATCATCATCCTCTCCCATTATAATTATGCCTTTCAGCTTGACATTGCCTGTAAATCTGCCAGAATGCAAAAGAGAAGGTTGTCAACATGGGTTTGAATCTCTGCTCAGCTGGGCAAGACCCTTCCCGTTTCTGGGCTTCGGTTTACTCATCTGTCAGATCTGTACCAGATCAATTCTAAGATCCTGTCCACCTATGGCTTCTACAGTTCTAGCAAGTAGCCCTGACCTCCCAATCACCTTTCAACAATCCATCTGGCTTCGGTCTGCACCAAGAAAGCTCTGACGCTTTCCTCCACAAACCCATCAGAAACAGAGTATGCTCTAGACAAAACTGGTAAATGATAAGGCCACTGGGTAGTTTATTACTTTGCCCGAGGCAAGCACCAAAGAGATACTCACGGAATATTAAACAGAAGTTCCTCATCGGCATCACTTTCAACAAACTGGAGGAGATGAGGGGGTAGGAAGACAAAACAAATATGTGCTGAGAGCCTACAATTTCAGGCATCTTCCACCCCCTTCTCTAACTAGAGTACAATGCAAATTGGTAACCTCCCTCAGCTTCCCAGGACTTATTAACTTGAGTGCAAGAAATTAATAGTTACAGACTATCCAATCAGAGGCTTCTTAATGGACAGTCCTGAATGAACCTCCAGAGCCAACCAGTCTCTTGAAACTGCGTGCAAAGACCTGTGCTAGGAGGACCGCCGCTTTCCAATGGCTGTGACCACCTCCCAGTGGCAAGTGCTCTAGTCAAGGCAACGGCCCCCATCTCCCTAGGCTGGTCTCGGTCTTCGTCAAGCGGTACAGGCGGCCACTGGGATCGATCAGCAAACGGTGGCGAAAACGCCCTCCAGGCCTCTTCCCTCACTGTCCCCCGCGGCCCTGAACACAGAACATGGGTTGTGGAAGCCTGAAGCCCCCCCTTCCCTCTCTGAGCCTGTTCTTCTCACTGCAAAACGGGGACACTCGAGCCCGTTGGCCCCGCGAAGCGCTGAGAAGCGACAGGCACAGGAAAGCGCTTGGCAATCGGGACGTGGTTATTTTTAACCTCAGGAACCGGCCGGTCTGAGCAGCCGCGTGGCCCGCTCGCCCCGGGCCCGAAAGGCCCACCTTGGAGCGGTCGGTCCGCTCCTCCCACGGCTTGAAGACGCCGCGGCCGCTGCCCTCGCGGCTCTCGTTCAGGCACTGCAACCGCTCCAGGTCGATGCGCAGGTACAGGCCGTAGGCCAGGCCGCGCTGCTCCGGCGGCTCCTCACGTTCGGCGGCGCAGCGGCAGCCGCCCCCGCCGTGACTGTGGCCGTGCGACATGGCGACACTGCCGGCCGCGCGTGCCCTGGGTGCCGCCGCCGCCGCCCGCGCCGCTCGCGCTTCTCTTAGCTCCGTCCGCCGAGCGCGCCGCCGCCGCCGCGTCGTAAACGACGCCCCCTGTGCGGCGCATGCGCCCGGGGAGAAGAGGGCGGGGCTCGGAGGGAACGGGCGGGGCTCGGAGAGGTTGGGCGTTTGACAGACAGTCTGCAGGTGCCTGCGGATGAAGGTTGACTTTCAGTCCTGGAGACCGATGCTTTTGCCATGCAGCTTCACAGATGTGGGAACTGCGGGGCAGAGAGATGAAGCTGGTGTTCCGAGTGGGGCTGGGATCCCTGAGGCTAAAGTCTGTACTCTTTTCTTTTTCCTCCACGTTTTTCTGTAAGCTGGTGGAGTAAAGCGTAAGGAATGAACGATAAGGCCCTGAGGAGCAGAGACATGTTATCACTGCCAGACAGGAGCACGTCGAGGGGCTCAGAGCTCACAAATCCTCTTTCATAACCACTTTCTTCAGGATGGGCTCAGAGGTCAGGAGCACGGCCTTTAAAGACGGCCGGATCTGGAGAGAAGTCCTGGGTCTGCCACCGATGGCGTGACACTCTAAGTTATTTTCTCCATCCTGACTTGGTTTCCTCGTCTGTAAAGTGGGAATAGTAAGATCTGTTTCATAAGATTGCAGTGAGTATTAAATGAAATAATGTATCTAACTCAGCAGTGACCCAACATGGTAAAAATGTAACTTGGTTCAAATCCATGTATAATCTCTTACCGTGTGTCTTTGGGCAAGTGACTCAGCCTCTCTGAGTCTGTAAAGTGCAAGGATTGGACTAGAGGACCTTTAAGTCCCCTCCTGTGTGACATTTCAGAACAGTTTGTTTTTTTTTTTTTCCCCAAGCCACTGGTTGTGAGTCATGAAAACGTCTTAGAATCCAGTTAGAGGATTGTGACCAGCCTTCAGAGTAAAATAGAATACACACACACATTTTTTAAAATTAGAAAGTATCATATTTTAAGTCTCAGTTTGTGAAACTTTTGTTTCAGTTTTAGGTTTGTATACTCACATGCAAAGAAAAACGTTTTTCATATTGTGGGCTGAGGTCCAAAGAGTTGAAAACCACTGTTTAAGAGTTGAAATTATTTTTATTTTCAGGGGAAAATGCATTGTTACTCTTTGGGGGAGAGGGGGACAGCAGAAAGTGTGGAGAGTGTGGGATCTCTGATACTTACTTTTGACTTTGGACAAGATTGGGAACAAACCAAAATACAACTCTTCAAGTTTTGATCAGAAATATTTTGATGTCCTACTTCAATTCTTTGTGGACTAGGTAACCTTGGTTCTAGCTCAAGATAAAACAAAGTCATGAAAGATGGCTGTGTTCACAGTTTTAGGCAAGGCACCTGGCCCATGATAGATGCTTAGTAAATGTTTAATTGAATGACATACTCAGTAGTCTCTCTTGGGAAAGACTGTAGCCCTGCAGGGCTAACAGAGGCCTTGCCAAGAAAATTGACTCACTCTTGACTTCTTTCCTGTCATTTTCTTTCTTTCTTTTTTAAATGCAAGGTGCAGGCAGGAATGAAGGCAGTAGCAGGCAAGTAGGCAGGAAGAGAGAGGAGGAAGAAGAATTTCATTTTTCACTTAGTTGTTCACACTAGCTTTTCCCCCCTGGGCCCGGGACTCAAACCCAGGGATATGTGGCCCGGTCCTTCAGAGGTGACTGACCCAACTGCTGCTCACAGGGGTGCCCTTTCCTGTTATTTTCATCATACTCATCCTTTACTGATTGAGCACTATACTCTAGGCCTTCTGCTAAGCACATGATATAGCTCATCTCAGTTATTTGTTGCATGAACTTTAATAGTGTTACTCAGTGTTGTCTCTGACTTGAAATTAAGAAAAGAGAGGCTGAGCAGTGAATTAACTTGCCCAGGAAGTCACACATCCTATATTTTTTCTGAAACAAAAGGTGCATACGCAGGAAACATTATCAGCTAGCATATGCTTGAGAACAAATCACCCCCCCACATGCAGTCTGAAGAAAGGGGTGCAGCTAAGGTGCTGCTGTCCTGGCCATCACTTTCCAGTGCAGAGTTCCAACGGGCCCAGAAGTTTGAATGTAGCCTTCCTTCCGGGTTATTATAAAGGCCTGTGAAGGTCAGAACAGGGTGTATTTTATTCAATAGTTCACTAGCTCCGTTTATCACTTTTTATGTTTGCCTCTATTTATCCGCTGCTCCAGTCCCACAAATATTAGGTATGACCAGCTGGGCAAGTTTCTTAGATTTTCTAAGTCTCGGGTTTGTCATATATACAATGGGAATAATAAGAACACCTACTTTGTAGGGTTTTGTTATGAAAATAATGACATGATACATGAAAAATGGAAAAACATCTAGTATGTAGAAATAAGAGACTAGGAATTCCCGTTGCTATCAGCGCCCCCATCTGGCTGGATGAAAAACTGCAATTGTTAAGGGGACTGGTTTGGAAGAAATGGCCTTTACAGGTAACTTACAGCTGATTTGGAAATAATGTCTTGTACCTCTGCTTACTCTGTCTGTCCTTTCTCTTGCATGACTGTTTCAGTGATGTTCTGGGACCCCCTAGGACTATCCTGGGGTAGTTAGGAAAAGTTTCCAAGGGCTAACTAACAAATTCCATGTAGTCACCCATCAGATACATTTCATAACTAACTTCAGTGTGTAGTCATTTCTGACTGAGAATTAGATTCAGTAAAGAACTGAGAAAACTTTGGAGCATCCTGGTGGCCTAGCGGATAAGTCTGCCGCCTCTAGCTGACAGTCCACATACATCCCAAAGACCCAGGTTTGCAACCCGAGGCTGGGAGCGACAACCAAGATGAACGAGTAAACAAAATAAATGCTTCTTTCTTTTCTCTCTTCCTGGTTGCACCTTTCCTTTAAAAAAAAAAATGAAAAACACAACTAGGAAAGCCAAGTTGAAGCCATCCATACACCAAGAACGTTGTCTTCAGGAGAAGGGACAGTAAAATGAGCCGCTGTGGACCGCAGGTGTAAAATCCAACATACCTGATTATGCAGGGGGGCCTGAGACCCAGCCGCGGTTCTGTTAGGAAACGCTGCTCTCCTGCAGCTCAGCCAGGGCCAACACAGCAGATTCTTGCTGACAATCTTTCTACATGAGTGTTCAATGTAAGACTGGATCCTTCACAGCCCCAAGAAGGGACTGAAAGGTAGGGGGGGAAACATGCTTTGCAGGGGAGAATCTGCCCTCCCACTCCTTTCCTTTGCCAATTACTAGCTACATGACTTTGGCTGTTACCGATCTGTTACCAGATGTTCCCCATCTGAACCACAGCTTCTAACTGTAAAATGGGGTGAACAGCTCAGTCCCAGGGTTCCAAGCGTAACGAGGGACACGGCCTAGTCCCCACTTGGTCCATGGTTTACATGGCCTGAACCTTAGTTGCCCGAACCCCGGGGAGTCTCAGAGCTCCTTTTCATCCGATCCTCCTGTTGTTCACAGGCGTCTTTTCTCCTGAAGTCCCTTTTCCCAGTCCTGCGACACTAGACAGAAATCTAGTGCCCTTCTGGCCTGAGGACGAAGGTCTCTGCCTCATACCCCACGAGCCAGATGTTCTGAGACCTACTCCCCCGCTGTCTGACACGTCGGGAAGAGAGACAACAGCAAATGGAGTTGTTTTTGCTTGTTTGTTTTTTTTTTTTTTTTATTTAGACATGGAATTTTCCTTCCTTTTCATATAACTTATCTAATTAAAATATTCATCTTGGTAGTTACCACAAAAAAGTAACATAGAAAATTGTATTTACATTTTAGGACCAAAATACAAACAAAGAGCAGGATGATACCTTGCTCTTTCCCCTCCCACCTCCCAGAAAGAAAGAAAAGCCCCAAAGAAACTGCTCATTACACCAAGGATCACGAAGGCTGATTTGCAGTTTGGTGATTTGTATGTAGTGTATTGTAGCACAGAAAGGAAAAAACGCACAAGTTTTCACTAATGAGACCAAAGGTTTGACACGGCCCCGTGTCTGCTTGCAGCCATTTCAGTAACCCGGGAGAGGAGGTCGTTAGAAACTGGGTTTTTCCTCTTCCCTCCTTTCTCTACTCACCAAGTCACATCCCTGATTCAGACACTCTTGGAGGGTGGGCAAGTGCGGGAAAAATTCCTTATGTACCAAGAATGGGCGGTGATGTTGGGAGGAAAGCGTGTCTTTCCTCCCTGCCTAAGATTCCTAACGAGCACATTGTATCATACTCAACCGAACCTGAAATATGAAAACTGGCTTCGATGACAGAGGTCAACACAGAGCGAAGCAGCAAACTCAAGGTGCTAGAGACCAAGAGGAAGCGATCTATTCTAGTCAACAGTGCCTGGCACCCGACCTAGATGAGTAAGAGGTTTCCTAATATCAAATGTGGGAAGCAGGTTAGGGAATAGGGCTGGAAAGGTAATACAAATGATCAAGAGTAATGCTTTACCCGAGTAAAAAACCCAGCAAATGAAAACACAGCGCTGTGTGTCCCGGAGCAACAGGCCCCTGCACGGCGCTCCAGAGAACACTGCGCTTGGCTTTTGCTGCACCTGCACAGATGTCCTGTGGCTCAGGAATCCTGAAAACTAGTCTGAAGTCTCCAGGAGAATTAAAACAGTGGCTTCATGCACTGGGCCTTGAGCAAGCTGGAAAGGGCTACTGCCAGGGTCCTCACGCTGTCACACTCAGCATGTCCTCAGGCTGCTTCTCAGGTTTCTCAAGGACAGGTACTACTTCAAACGTAGTGTCTACTTCCACCTGGGTCACAGCCAGGTAGGTTCCTACCAGATCCACGTTCTGTAAAAGCCAAGCAGGGGCTCCACCACTGCCCTCCTAGTTCTAATCTTGCCTTTAACAACTGAAAAGTGATACCCTTTCCCAAGCCCGATGGAGGCCCCCCATCCTGACGCTTCAGCTGGAACACTTTCCCTAGATTGGCCCTTCCCTCCAAATTCCGGCGTAAACACCCGAAAGGTAGAGAGAGCTTCAGCTGCAAAGTTGTCTACAAAATACAGTTAACTATTGTGCTCTTCCTATTACATGATCTTACCTTTTAAATAAAAGGCAAAGACAATACCAATTTCCAACACAGCATTGCAACTTTTAAAACCATTCACTTCTAGTAGCAATTCACAGGGAATAAGAGATTAAAGTGCTGGCTTGCAAAATTCTATAAAGATGTATTCAGAGGGCTACAAAAAGTCCAGTCATGTGTCTGTTTTTCCCATCCACTTAGGAGAAGGAAAAAAAATCATAAAAGTTTTGAAGCAGAAACTGAAAACTGTAAAAATGCTGGGGCTTTATGTAAATTGATCTCCTAAGGTTGTGTCCTCTAGCAAACCTCAAAAATGAAAAAGGTGGGAACTCACAAAAAAGATGAGGGCAAAGACTCCAGACCTTGACAAGCACCTCCCTTAATAAATACTATTCATGAGTGAGAAGAGATGACCTGCACAGGACTCACAGAACACTGAGCAGGCCCCACACCCAAGGCGCCTCTCGAACGGGGCCCAGTGCCCACTCCTCGCCCCACACGCAGCAGGCACACAGCGCTGGGGACACCCAGTCCTCCCCTGGACCAGAGTCTACCCAGGAGAGGTGAACTGGGACAGGAGAATGGCTTTCACTAGGTTTTTGTCTAACTTTAATAAAGAACTCTGAAAATAAAGGTCGAGTGTATGGCAGACGGCCCCCAAAACCCCAACAAAAACCTCCAAAAAAAGAAAAGAAACGAAACCCTGGGGGTAATATAAATACAATCTGGGGGCAATAGCTATTAAAACTATGTCTTATATTTTACAAGGAAGCTAATTAACAACAAAAGTATAATTGACCTTAAAATCCTCAGTGGGACTGAGGAGCACACCTCCTTCGGAGTTCTGAAGTGTTCTCCAGGCAGGGAGGCAGCGGCGGTGGCACGCAGTTCAACACCCGCAAACCACAGGGTTCGGAGACCAGAAGATTCCACACAGCAAAAGATTCTGGTCTCCTGTGGAGATTCCATTCCCTGACCCCGTTGTCCTTGTACCCCTCCCCCCAAATTTCATCTCTAAGCAAGTCCTCAGTTTATCGTCGGGAGAATCTGTTCTTGAAAGCTTTAATCGTCTTGGCCATCATTGGGGCAATTTCTGTGAAAAGGAAATAGGGCTGTTATCTCAGATTCGTGACAGCTTAGACACACCACCAGAGGGCTAGCTACGTGGAAGCCAAGTCTTAATCCTCCCACGCCATCAGACACAGACTCAGCAGCAGCGGCACACAGCTGAGCCTTCCTGAGTGTCTGCAGCCCAGAGCGATCGCTCCAAGAGAACAGCTTCCTCTGGGCTCAGAGACGGCCAACCTGCCCCTGGCTGTACAGTCAGCAGCAGAACCAGAATTTAACCCTAAAGACTAACGGCCACACTAAGCCATAATTTACCTGTCTCACCAACAAAAAGCACACTGGCTGTCCAGTGTAGCAACGAGTCTAAGAGTGCAACGCAAATACCACTGAAAGAGGGCTCGCTTGTCCGCGGGCCTGGCTCACACGAGCACAGCCGAAGCTGAAGGCAAGAGCACAGCTTCCCATGGGCTATGAAGTGAACACAAAACAATGGTTTCCTAGGACAAGCCCTTAGAACACTGGGGAGGGGCGGTGACAATAAATTTAATAAAACAAATAACAGACCCACCTAGATTAAAAAAGAAAAGGACTAACATTCAGTGGTCAGTCGTAGCTATGATCCCCATGCTATTGCCTAGATAAGCAGGTTTACGTTTAGATGAAAGACAGCAGTGCCGAAATGAACGTTCACGCTGACGGCTGGTTCAGACTCGCGTGCACATGAACCAAGCAGGGGACAGAGGCGCCGGCACGCGGACTATATACACACAGGCTCCACGACTGCACAGGATGTCGTGAGGTGGCTCTGACACCATCAAAGGCTAGTCTGAAACATCTCAACAGGAAGCCCAGTTACTTACTCTTCACAGTAGGTTTCCTAGGGTCATAGGAAACAGTGCTGCTGACCATGGGCACCAAGTGGGCACTGCTGGTGCTCGGGCCGTCATAGGCCGGCTCTTCAGGGCTGGCAGTATAGCTGTTGTTGCCGCCGCTGCTGGAGGGACCGTGGCTGCTTCCTATGGGGTACGGAGCTGGCTTAATCCTGTAAGACAGAGCAGAGCTGGTTAATCAAGAGCCTAAGCAATCTGCCCTTAGCACAAAGAGCCTGAAGTTGGCCTGAGGGCACATGCTAGGGCTCTGACCAGCGGACTCCTGCACCCCAGATCTGGTGGGGGCTCACTTAGGTGAACTCTATATTTTGAAAATGCTAGTGTGACTTAGGGGACGCAATTTTGTCATCACAGTAATGTTTTTAAGTCAGGGAGAGGGGAAGCAGAAGGGCCCTGTCCTCCACTTATCTGGGCTCCCAAGAGGCAGGAAAGGCCCACACTGAGGCTCAGGGGATCAGGTGCCAAGCTGGCCAAGGTCCCCTGCAATACTGCCTTGCTTTCACCCCCCAAAATGGGTCACTTCCTGCCTGGGGCTGCCTGTAGGGTTGAGGACACACTCTTGAGGCTCTTTCACGTCAGTTGCGTGCAGAAACTATGGAAGAGCAGAAATCTTACCTGACTTTGTCGGGCACAGCTGCTCCTCCTGTTCCAAATTTCTCCTGCCTCCTTCGAACATCACGCGGTGGCTTGGCCACAGAGTTGACAAAGGCCATCTTTGCTTGTCGGCCTGTGGAGAAATATGGGATTGAACACCTGCCTTTCTGAGCAGAGATGCTGTTGCTATTTTAATAATCTACACTAATCCAAAATGAAGGCTCTTCAGTGGTCCCAAAGCTGGAGGATCATGAACCCTGAAACCCCAGTGCACAGATGGCGGCAAAAGCAGCGCCGCCCTGCCTCTGCAACGCAAGAGATTAGGAGCCAGAGGTCTGACCTCACTGAGCCCGCCAAGGCCTGACTGCTGACCAGAGCACAGTGCTCGCTATTCTCAAGGCCCCATCCTGCCACTCCTTCCCCTGCCCCTGCCCTCTTTACCTTTGGGCTTATTGGCATGCGCAGATCGGATGTTCTTTGTCAATAATTGTAGCCTCTGCTCTCGAGCATCTTGAAGCCGCAGGTACATCTCCCGCCATGACTCATACTCTTCTGGTCTTTCTTCCTTAAAGTCTCGGTGACAGTGAACTTTCCATAACTGATCTGTTTCTTCAATTAATACCTAGTTTCAGAAGCAGGACACCATTTATACACAGGTACTCTTACATCTCTTTTTTTTTTTTTACCTTAATCACCCAAGGTGACTGGTTTCCTAAGAAATATTTGGTGTTCAGAGTAGTAGCATTATATTAAAATATCACAGTTCAGGCACAACCTGATGGAGCAGTGGTGAGGTCAATCGCTTCCAAAGGAACAAGCCACATGCCCCTGGGTTCGAGTCCCAGGTCTGGGGGGAAACAACCAGTGTGAACAACTAAATAAAAACAAAATAAAGATGCTTCTTCCTCCTCTTTCTTCCTGCCTGACAACCTACTCACTTTCATTCCTGCCTGGCCTAGTGGTTTAAAAAAAAAAACACAAAAACAAAACACAGTTCTAGGGAAAATTCAAATAATGAAATAAAAGGGAATGCTTCCTCCACCTCTTTTCCTGCCTGCACTTTTCCTTAAAAAAAAAAAAAAAAAAAACAACTATTTTAAACTGAAAAAAAAAAATGTTAAGTGCGAGGTTCTGTACTAGATGAGTTTGGGAGTTGTGAGGACAGGAGACAACATAAATATTAGTTTACGATCAGTGTTTTCTTTCACAAAACCCGTGAAGGGTGGAACTGGGATGAAGTCAAATCCAGGTACTTCCCCAGCACAAAAATGAGCTGTAATGGCAAGGAGCTCACCTAGAAGCGTATGGAATGAGACAGCTAATGCAATCAACGAGCACGTCCCAGCAGTATGGGAAGGCGTTCTGAATAATATCCTCTGACATCTGTGGACCAGCAGAATGCTCTGCCCCTGCCCTGCACCCGGGCTGTGCTGCAGAAGCCGCCCTGACCTAAGTGACTAGGCAAACTCAAAGGAGAGGAAGGAAATAATCCACTGCCTTTGGATCCCATCTTGATTCTAGTTCAAGGGGCCCCGCCAAGATGCCAGAATCAGCGCGCCCTGAAGGTGCAGCAGCAGGGCTGCTGCCTCCACTGAGAATAGTACACACACACCCAGGGACCCAGGTTCCCATTCTGGGGCCAGTGGGTTGGACGGAATGAGAAGACGTAAAATCAAAATCAAGTGAGAATGCTCTTCCTCCTCTCCCTCCTTGCCTACTCCCCTTCATTTCTTCCTGCACACTTTTTTTTAACAAAAAGGTGCCAGAATCTACCCACTCGCCATAGCTCAGATGCTATGGCACAGACTCTAAAACCAGGGACCTGGGTTTGAGACCCCGGGCTGGAAAAAACACATATATATTGGGGAAAAAAAAAAGATGCCAAAAGTACATGCTAGAAATATACTGTTTAAAGGCCAGATGCAAGCCAAATATGCCTGGAACAGTGATCCATCCACTAGCCTGCCCTTCAGCCATGGTATAGTCAGAGAAAAAGCTATTTCTACATACATAGGCCAGAAAAGCGCTCTCTCTCCACCCAAACGGGATACTCACATGATTGTATTCCTCTATGCGATAGAGTTGATCAGGCGTACACCTCTCCAAAACGGGTTCAAGCACAGAATACGGAACGCCTCCCACTTCAAAGATTGCTGCAGAGAATCAAGGGCGAAAGTGCTGAGTAGCAGCCAAGCCACCCAGCGATAAGGTCCCAGGCAACCACGTACTTGAGAGCATGTGACTTACAGTCAATGTTGTTTTTAAGTACCCGGATGCACTGCTGGTGCAAGGTCATCATTTTGGGGAGATAGGCACACTTTGAACCAGAATACACCTGCATCTTAGAATTCATTCTGCGTCCAGTGAATCCAGCCTCTTCGTCTTCGTGGGGTGAAGAGTGTGCTGTAGGACAAGAAAGTAGGAATCTAAGTTCCAAAGGCATGAGGCTATAGTGAAAACTCTTTCCCACCCCATTCTTAGCCTCCCAGTCTCCCTTCTCAAAGAAAACCTAACACTACCAGCTTCCTGTGTATCCTAGCAGTTTATGCAAAAACAGGCGAATATGTATTTTATTACTTTCTAACGAACAGCACACTATTATCTTTTTCATTGATATTTTCTAAATCAATCCATGTTAGTACATGTACATTCCCACATTTTTTTATGTTTAAGATGATACTATGTGGATGAACCATGATTTATCTGTTAGTCTCTTGTTAGGGGATACACATCCATGACTTCTAGTACTTTTGCTATAAAAATCAGACTTTTTTTAAGGAAGGGTGCAGGCAGGAATGAACACAAGCAGCCAGGCAGGTGGGAAGAGAGTAGATGAAGAAGCATTTTATTTATTTTATTTAGTCGTTCATCTTGGTTGTTCCCTCACCCCACCCCACCCCCACCACCCCAGATTTAGTGAACTTAACCATTAAGCCACCAGAGCACACCTAAAGTTCTACTTTTTTTTTATTTTTTTAACAGATACAAAGCTCATATAAAATGTACAGAATAGGCACATCCTGGAGGAGTAGTGGTTTGATCAGCTGTCTTGGGCTAGCCTAGTCCACTTGCATCCCAGAGATCCCAATTCACATCCTGGGGCCGGTGGGACAATCCAGATGAACAACTAAATAAAAATAAAATACTTCCTCCTCTTTTCCTGCCTGCCTTTGTCCACCTTCATTCCAGGCTGCAACTTTCCTTAAAAAAAAAAAGAAAAAAAAAAGTCCAGAATAAAGGGCTGCTTTAACGCAGTAGCTAAGAATTATTAAACATTATGTGGTAAACCAAACCCAGAGCTAAAAGCTGTACCAGCATTATCACTTTTAATCCACCTAACAATCCTATGAGGCGAATACTTATTCCTCCCATTTACATACTATGAAACTCAAGTCAAGAAAACTGAGTTACTACCTAAGTTCATATCACTTGTGGAAGACAGCACTGGGATTCAAACCCAAGCTATCCAATTCCAGAGCCTGTATTCTTAGGAAAAATTCCTAGAAAAGGCAGAGAAATCTGCTGATGGATCATGGATGTCAAAATCCCTTTTTGACTTAAAAAAAAAAAAAAGATGCAGCTCACACCCCCAGTAGTTCAGGTACTAAGGTGGTTGGGACACAGACCACAGACCCAAGGACCTGAGTTCATGACCGGGGCTGGCGGGTCACAATCAAAAATGAATAAAAGTGCTTCCTTCTCTTGCTTCCTTCCTTCAAAAATAAACAATAAAACCAAACCAGAATTACCTTTTCGCTTTGGCTGGAAGGAGGACATCAGTTCGAGGGAAGGAAGTGGACGGTAATTGGCCTGTATCATGGGCAGTGGGAGGTCTGGCAGCACTGGCAATACATCAGTGGGGACCTGCAGAGAGAGATCAATGACTGGAGAGCCCTTTCTACAGTCAAGTCCCAGCAGCGCTGAGCAGGCAGGTAATTCCACAGGCAGATCCAGGCTGGAGGAGGGATGACAGTCACATCTGACACCACCTAAGTCAGGGAATATATACAGATGGGTCCAGCACAATCGGATACCTCCGGAAACGCTGATCTGGATTACTACCTACGCTGGCAGAGACCCAGAGGAAATTACTTCAAACTGAAATTCAACAGGCCACATAAAACAAAGTCAAGCAAACTGGCACCGGGCTGGGTCCTGAGAGCTCTGCAGAATCAGATACTCTGAAGGGGAAGCCACCAAGGGGCTGAACGGGTTACCTTTTTCAGCTTGGCTGAGTTGATTCCAGTCGTCTGAAGCTTCTCTGACTTGTTTTCATTCACCTTAGGTAATTTCTGAACCGAGTCCAAGTTTTTACTAGTGCTTTTTGAATCATTTTTTTTAAGTCCTTTTTCTCCAAGAGCTGTAGCTGCAGTTTTCACAGTCTTCTTCTTCTTCTTCCGGGGCTGGTCATAGCTGAGGTATGACTCGAAAGACATGGTGGGTTGCTCAAATTCATCATCCACCTCTGCCTCCTCAACTTTAGGGAGAAAGCCCATGGACTTTCTATCCAAATGCGAAGTTTTCACTTTCCCTTCGTGAGTCTTCAGGCTGTTAGAGACCTTCTCTTTTACTTTGGGCAACAGGTCTCCTGCCCCCTTCCCTAAGTCTAAGCTGTCTAGACTTTGCTTGTTTTTGTCTAATTTGGTTTTCTCTGAGTCTTTGTGCTTTGGCTTTTTAAGGTAGTTGTCTGAAGCAACCTCCAAAGAGGGTAAAAACTTCTTCTTGGCGCTGGCCTCCTTTTCCTTCTCTTTCTTGACACCACTAGAGGGCAGTTTGTCCTTTGTGCTGTCCCCTGAGAGTGGCCTTCGGTTTTCCTCTTTGGAGACGGCCTTGTGTGATTTCTCTCTGCTCAAAGACGACTTCCCATCTGCCTCGACGTCCACCAGGCGTCTGTCCTTGTGGGAAGCTCTGTGCCCCTTGTTCTGACTCACAGTCCCTCTCCCTTGGGGCTCTCCTACATGTCGCTCCTGACTGCCCCCCAGTCTGTCCTGAAAGGCATTACCATGCCCCTTGCCCACCTTCTGGTGTGGAACAAAGGGCTCGCGGTCCTCCTCTGGGGATCTGCAATGGTCCACAGACATCTGATGAGGACTGGCAGATGATGGAGGGGACTGAACATGGCCGTAATCAGAAGATTCGTGGTCTGAAGAGTAAACCGGGGAAACTCTATGGCATCTCTTTCTGTCATCCCTTCTCTCGTGACTGTGAGACACTTTGTGAGTTCTCTCAAGCTCGGAAAGTTTCTTGTGTTTTTTCTGTCTGTGATCGGGGCTGTATGACCCACTCCCAGAGGCTTTCCAGGTTTCCTGGTGGTCCCCCCCAATCTCCTGCTCCTTGTGTAGAGTGTCCCTGGGGCGCTTTCGGGAACTGCTCTTCTCAAAGTCCTGTTCATCGGGCTCAGTGTTCCTAAAACAAAAGGCAGATATAAAGCTCAGCGCAACTCTTTTTCAGAGGACAAAATCACAGAACCTCAATCATGAAGAGATGAAGAGGATGCAGAGTTAGAGCCAGGCCTTGCAAAGAAGGCGAATGGGTTCTGCTTAAAAATACTCAAATAAGTTTTGACATTGGGACAACTCAAATATCTAAAAAATGAAAAATGACCAGTTTAATCTTGTATCCTATCATTAAATTATCTTATAGATATGAAAATACTTAAAAAATGTTTTCAAACATAGTAACATACTTAACTTTCTACATAGAAAAGCAAATTTTTTTCTTAAAGGAAAGGTGCAGGTAGGATTGAAGGCAAACTGACCAGCAGGCAGGAAGAGAGAGGAAGAAGCATTTTATTTTTTAATTAGTTGCTCACACTGGTTGTTTCCCCCCAGGAACCCAGGGGTATGTGGCCTGAGCTCCTTTGGAGGTGACTGACCTAACCGCTGCCCCACCAAGGAGTGCCAGAGAAGGCTATTATTAGTTATACAGTGTGATCAGAATTATAAAAGAACTTTTTATGAGGTTAGAAAGAAATATACCAAAATGTCAACAATGTGTATAGCTGTATGGTAGAATTACATAAAATTTTGATTTTTTTTAATGTTATCTAATATTCTATAATTATGGATTATTTTTATAATTGAGGCAAAAATACTTTAAAAAGGCAGAGAAGGAATAACAATGAAAACCTCTTCTCTCTGTAAACACTACAAGTACCAGATATAACACCTGGAAGTAGGACAAACCTAGAGTAGCATCTTACCGCTCCACAGGAACCAGCTTCTTCCACTGGGCCACCAGGTCCCTGGCAAAGCTTCCAACATGCTCGTGTTTTCGCAAGCTATTTACTGTTTTCCCAACTCCGGTCTCCTACAAATTTGACAAAGGAACTGTCAGAGGGTTGTGACACTGGCTCACAATTTTCTAAAGGAATTAGTTAGGCCTCTTGCTTTGAGAAACTCAGCAAACCAGCACTTCCTGAGCAACAAACCTTGCAAGTCTCAGGACGTTACTTTGTATCTATGCCCCAACCGCTCCGACACACAGTAGCAAAGCAGCTCAGATTGCCAAGAGGAAACATGGAAAAATGACACTTCCAGAACTCTTACAGCAGAGCAGTTAGCGCAGGGTCAGGCACTGAGCCGCAGCATCTATCGCGATCCCTAGAACAGCTGTCAGGCAGCCGTTGGTCCCACTTTACAAAGACGTTTAATAGTCTCATGTCACAGAACTTGGATTTAAATCCAAGATTAACTGATGCCAAAGGCAATGCTCTTTTAATTCTTTAAGAAAAATGTCGAGATAACATTCATAACATAAAATTCACATTGTAACTGCTTGAAAGAGCAGTCAGTAGTTTCCAGAACACTCACAGCTATCACCACTATATAATTCCACTCTGACCAAGCTAAAAAATCTTGCTTCTCCCAATTCCCCTGGACCCCCAGGCAACCTCTAATCTACTTTCTGCCTATGGATCTATCTATCCTCAACATGTCGCATAAGCTGAATGATATGAAATGTGATATGAAACCAGGCCCTGTGCCTGGTTTCTTTCACTTCTAAAATCTGTGCGCTTAATCTTACTATAATCTCAGTGGGAAGGGGATGGGATATAGTTATAAAATATCTAAAGTTACACAGTGCTTACCGCAAGAATGTCTACTGTAATAGGCAAGCTGGAGAGTTTCTTCAAATATTTCAATAACTGCAGAGAAAATAAAATATTAATTTCTGTAAAATCATAATCATTCACTAGAACAAATAAGACCACTAACAGCTAAGTGCTCACTCAGTGCTAAGAATCACACAGTGATAGTACAGTCAGAAACCTATTTTACAACAGGCTCGGGTAAGTTAAGTCACTTGCCCCAGGATACAAGCAGGGCAAGATTCACTCAGGTCTGTGGCTTCCTACCTTTATGCTACACCAAGGGAAATCAAAACTTACAAAAGAGAATTGAACCTACGGACGCTAATAAAAGTCATCGATACTTACTGATTTGTCCCACTTTTGAGAAATAATTAGAGAAAAATACCAATTTTAGGAAAATTTACCATGGCCCAGCATAGAGAAAAGTTAAAAAGAGGTTTTTACAGAAAAAGGGAAGAATTACAGTGCTTAACAGAATTGTGTTTTCTTTTACTTTTTCTTTTTCTTTTTTTTTTTTTAAGGCAAGGTGCAGGCAGGAAGAAAGAGGAAAAAGTACTTTCAGTATTTTATCTACTTGTTTGTACTTCTTGGTTGCTCCCCCCAGTCCCAGGTCTTGAATTCTGGTTCTTGGGATGTATGTGGACTAAAACTTACTGGCTAGGCCACCACAGTGTGCCAGAATTATTTTTTGATACAAGCAGGAAGCCAAGACCAAATTTCAGTTTTTAGAGCTTTCCAGAGCTTTGCAGTTAAAAGTGAACACAAAATGTCGGGGTAGATTAGAAAAGTGATTTGGGTTTGGCCACATTTCCTTTCTGTAGTTCCTAAAAATCAGGTCATTATCAGGATAGCAGAGCTGTTAAAATCGAGTTTTGGAGTCAAAGTGCTTCAGAGTGGGGCTCTGCCATCTCCTTGTCAAGTGATTTTACGCAAATCAGCAATCTCTCTGAACCTCAGTTACTTCATCTACAAAACAGGAACTAGATCTACTTCACAAGCTATTAAGAATTCACAGAGATAAACCATGTGTAATACTGAGCTGGAGTACTTGGAATGCTGTCAAAGCTCAATAAATGCTTATTATTAATAATTTCATTCATCAGCTGACAGCTCTTTAAATGTCTACCCTTGATCCTCAACCAGATAGTCCCTAGCCAATTTCTACGTGCTCCGTCTCCACCGAAAATCACGAATGGCTATCTTTCTCTAGGAAATATGTACGGGTATGACAAAAATCATACCATTTGAGGAGTGCTGAAAAATACAAGTAGTTCAAAACAGGTAATTGTGACTACCTTTACATTTAAATATGAGATAACAAGCTCTGCTCTTTTTCCATGTGCAGCTCAGCTATAATTAGTATGTCATACTGCTAGTAGGTGGAGCAGCAAGAGTGTGAGCTGGTCATTCTGCTTCAATAATCGCTGAACACGGTCGCCAGGCAGGGCAACCGGTCACAAGTGCCAATCCTGACGAAGAACAAGTAAGAAGTCAAGTGGTGTATCTAGGGCCTGAGTGAAAATTATCCTCCACTCCAAATTTGATCACTGCCATCAACTAACTCAGGAGAAAGTTTATGTGTATTCTTGCACGCCAAGCAATGGCGCAAAGATTAATGCCTATTCCTTTTTTAAAGGAAAATTTAGAGCCATTGAAAAGGTTTTATGGTCTACTCTGGTGGAGCAGCGGTTAGGTCAATCTCCTGTGAAGGAGCAAGTCACGTAACCCTGGATTCGAGTCCCAGGAGCGGAGGGAACAACCAGTGTTAAAAACTAAATAAAAATAAATGCTTCTTCCTCTGTCTTCCTGCTAACCTGCCCACTCACCTTCATTCCTGCCTGTACCTTTCCTTTAAAAAAAAAAAAAAAAAAAAATGAGAGAAAAAAGGTTTTATACAGGTTGTCTCCTCTAATGCCATTCCCTAGAAGGCACTTAGGTATTATCTTCTGTGTGTCAGCTGGTGTGCTAAGTTCTTAGATGTGTTACCTTTTTCATCCTTATAAACCAACTCTACACAAAGATACTAAATACTAAATACAGATACTAAAACTGAGTCCAGTGAGGTTAGGTAACTTGTCTATGGAGCTAGTAAATCAAATGTGTCTAGCATAGCATGTACTACAAAGCCAGGAAAAACAACAAACACACTAATACTATCCTTGGGAAACAAGAAAAGAAAATAGAGCAGTAGCTCATTGCTTCTTAGCATGCAAAGCAGAAGAGTTCCTCATCAGTATAATGTTAAACTGGTTTAGAGTCCACAGAGTATCGAAGGTCACCAAGGGGACAGAGTCCCAGGACATCTACAAAGCCAACATATGAAGATGGGACCAGAAGTCATCGAGGGTGTGTTCATTTTGAATCCTAGCAGTAACTAACTGCAAGTGTAAATGCTGCCTTCCTGCTTTGCCTTGGATTATTTGGAGCAGACAAAACTGAAATGCTTAAGATTTTCCTGTAGATTTAGTCCACAGAAGAGAAAAGGGTTTCACAGCCCTTCTATTTCTAATGGCAGTTCAAGAATAAACAAAGCAACCAGGTATAAGCATCCTTAGGTAGGGGAAACTTGTTATCAAACCAAGGGACCAATGGCAGAGTGTGCAGGAACTGATAACAGGCCATTGAGTAATGTCAAACATTTACACAACACAAGCAGCTCAGGAATCTTAGTTGTCCTTTGCACACTCCTTCCACCTAAAGAACAAACGATGTTCATAATATCGACTCCTCCGTTCTCTACTTGCTATCAACTGTTTTGGTAGTTTTTGCATTCAAAAAGGAACACAGGACGGGTGACTACCAGCCATGAAAATTGTTTCCAATTAAAGAGGAGGAGCAGGAACCAAGTGGCCCCAGTCTGACTGATCGCTCCTCCCAGGCAATACTAGATCATAGATGAACTTAAAAAATCCAGAGTTTGTTAAACCCCATGTTTCACACACACACACACACACACACATGTGATCACAGGTGTGGAATAAACCCTTTAGTTAATAATGGTTTTAAATCAAGGTATAGTTGCAAATTCAATACTGCTATATAATCACCTCAAAATTTCAAGAACAACCTGTGGGAGCTTGCTGGGTTAACAGAAGGTTGGGAAGGCCAGTACGCCAGCTTGCAGTTTTCTCTCTGCTGTTGGCTCATTTCTGACTGTCAACTACTGTGCCCTTTGCAAAAATGATCTCCTAACATTTTCTCATCTTCATAATGCAAAGTCAGAGGTTCAGGGTGATAAGCCCAAATGCTCACAGTTAACAGTTCAAGTAGCCTAAGAAGCCAATCAAATCTTTTTCCTAATTTGATATTTCATGCACTTCAACGGCTAGAAATGCTACTTAAACTTTTTTATTCTAATGGAAAACTAACTACAAATACTACACGGAGCATTTTTTTTCCAACGCGACAGAAATAAAGACCAAACATTGCAGTAAGATTGAAAAAATCAATCACAAACCTCCAAAGTTTGGAAAACAAAACTAGAACTTGGAAATAATGACCATTTATTAGATTCCACAAAGGATTATTGTAAAAAGAAACTTGTAAATATGCCTGGCCACTAGGTGCTGAAGCAATAGAAAATATTACACAAAACAATCGAAAGCACTTAAGTTTTCACATTTAAAACTAAAATGGCTTCCTGAAGAAGTGGATCTTTGAACTAGGAATGAATAAGAGTTAGAAAGCAGCTGATGCGGAGATTTTGAAGATGTGTTGCCTTTAGAAATGGAGAAAAGAACAAAAACCTCACGTCTGTCACGCAGAGCACAAGGTGAAGAGAAAGTGGCCCTTCAAGAAAAATTCTAGAGTGGCAATTCATACATGGAGTACTCCCTATGAGCTGGTGCTTTAGCCTTTAGCAGGTGAGGAAGCCCGCCCCCGCCCCCCACCCCCCACCGCAAAAAAAATTTCCCCCAACATCCCTAGCTGGAAACTGAACTGGAACCCAAATATCACCACCACTTTCTCTCCACTGCCTCCCCCATGACTTCCTTTTCGATCAGCACGCTGGGGCCCAGAGACTCAACTTTAGGAGCTGTAATGCCAGACAACGTCAAACACCTTAAGGGTTCTCATCGACGTATATTAAAAAAAATTTTTTTTTTCCAAAACGCTAACATTCACCAAACGGAGAAGTCCGATAACAGAAAGTCGGAGAGGGAGAAAAATGCCTTTGACTTCTTAGCACAAAGTGGCTGAGCGCGATTGAAAATGGTTGTCCATCACTGGCAGCAGAGAAGCGGCAGTTCTCACCTTTCCGTCCCGGCCGGAGGAGGTCCAGCGGCAACTTCTCCCTTCACTTTTTTCCAAAAACAACCTAAGCTTTCGGGCGTACGGACGGCTAGGTGACATGATTTACTCTGCTCTGAAAGCCGTTACTGACAAAGGGAAGGTCTGTGTTCCACGAGCGGCCGGGAAGCGACAAACGCGTCTCTCGGAGACGCAGCCCGCGCACCGAGCCGCGGGCGCGGGCCGCGCCGGCCGCCGGGAACAGCTGGCGGAACGCGGGAGTGTCCGGCCCGCCCGCCCGCCCGCCCGCCGCCCCGGCCCGCACGGAACCCCGCCGGCCCGGCCCGCGGTGGCAGGGAGCCGGCCCTCCGAGCGGGTACCCGCGTGGGGAGCGGCCGATGGCCGCGAAGCCCCGCCGCAGGCCACGAGCCCGGCGGGCCCGGCTCCGGGTCCGAGCCCCACGGCCCGGCCGGCGGGAAGGGGCCGCGACCGTTGGGGGCCGCGCCGCGCCCCGCGCCCCGCGGGCTCCAAGCCGCCCGTCGCTCACCTTCTTCGGGTCCGGGGTGGCCGCTAGGCGCGCCTGCAGCTTCTCCACAACTTGGAGCGCCGACTCCGCCGCCATCGCTGTCACTGGCGCGGCCTCCTCGCCGGAACTGGACTCGCGTCGCGTCCTCGGGCCGCAGCTCCGCCCTCCGCGCAGCCCCGGCGGAGACGGAAGCGCGACGGGCCCTTCCGGGCCTGGGCCCCGGCCGGGCGGGGCCGGGCGGGGCGGCCGCCGTGGCCCCACCCCCAGGCCCCGCCGCGTCCCCGCGCGCTCTGCCTGACCGCCGCCTGCAGCGCTGCAGGCCCTGGGTGCCGGGCCAGAGCGGTAAGACCTCTCTGGTGTAGAGCGCCAGCCCCTGGCTTGATGTCCTAATCTCCACCCCACGTCTGGCAGAGAGCCACGCCCTTATTCACACCTGTCAGTGGTTCCGGTGGGTCTGCCCCTCTGAGAAACAGCAGGGATTAACGAAAGTTCCCACCCTGACGTTAGGGCACTAAGCGCCACTGGTGGGGCACTATCTCAGTTTCACGTAGTACGCCCGATGACACAAGTTATACTGTCCCCCTTTTGCAGATCGGGGAACTGAGGTTCAGGGAGACCAAATTCACCTGCATGCGATGACATACAGGAAAGTGGTGAAGCTGGAATTTGAATCTAAATAGCCTTGGTCCGAGGCGAGCGCACGTCTCTGCGGTGGTCAGAGAAAAGAAAGATCAGAGAAAGAAAAGAATTTGCCGAAAGCCACGTGTCTCGTTTCCCAAAAACTCTGGTATATCCGAACCAAATAAATACTTCTGGGATGAATGAAAGCCTGTTTCTTCTGCAGCAGTAGGGCCTGAATCCTACCAGCCCAAGGCCAGCGTCCTTGAGGGTACTTACCCTCATCCTTGATGAGCCAAAATTTCCTACTACTATTATTACTACTAAAAAGAACAACTGAACAGTTGAAAACTGCACTGATAACATTTTGTTAGATAAGATCTGACCAGATTAGATCCAAATCAGATTATCAGCAGCAATTCGCCAATCCATTTAGCCCAATTTCCCACTCAGTGCAGGAAAAGTCCATTCTTTCAGGTCCCAGCTCTGGAAAAAGAAAAAGAAACTTAATAGAGGTTGTTTCTTCAAATGAACATTCATTCATCACTCCTTAAGCTCAGGATCCCTCCCTACTGAATTCCCATGCCTACTTGGTGCCCCTCCCTCAGCAACTGACCCTTTTCAGGGTGTAGATAAACTTCAATTCATTCTTCTATCTTGCCACTAGTTGTGAAGTGCAGTGCCAACATGTCCAATTTTAGGTCTCTGCTGCCCAACACAGTTCAGTTCCTAAAGTCTGCACTGTTAAGAAGCCCGTACAAGATTAATGACAACCCACTTGGTGCCCTAAGACTCAGTCATGGGGTATAATGGAAAAGGCACAAACTAGGTGTGAGACATGGATTCTAGTCCTGACCCTAGAGTCTCTCTCCTCTGCACAATGTTTTTGCATGTTAAATCCCTTCCATTTTGAAAACGTAAGAATCGGTGTAATGGAAAACAGGCTGACTCTTGAAGAGTTGCTGACTAACTGACCTGGCATATGGGACACATGGAAGATTTTGTGCATGTTACCAGAGAAATCTCAACAAACAGAATGAAAAGAATGTATGCTGTTGGTGGGCTACTGGAGAGGTATCCGCAACCCCTCTACCCTGCCTGCATTAGCCTGAGTCCGGGTTAGCTACAAAGTAAAGAACTCTTACACTTCGGTAAGTGACTATTTAATGACCACCTAATTATGCAGATGTCATTCTCTGGTTGAAAACAAAGATTTTAACTCGTTCTAAAAAGGGGCACTCTGTTGGCACACCCTGAATGGCTCAGAGTTGAAGGCTGGAGTGTAGACCATGTAAAGCCCTAGGACCCAGGTTCATGACCCAGGGCCAGGGGAGACAACTAAAGTGAACAGATAAATAAAAGTGCTTCTTTTTCCTCTCTCCCTGCCTCCTGCCTGCTTTCATTTCTCTTTAAAGAAAAAAAAAAAAAGTACTCTGTCAGTGTTTACTGGGGGATTACCGTTGTAGTCCCCAGTTTCCATGGGGTTTCCACAAGGACGTTCAGTACCAGACTGAGCATCCGAAGCTCAGAGGTTGCAGAGTCTCTGTGTCCATCTTAGGTTAGTAACACCTAGCCTATAAGTGACATTCCATGAAGCTTTGTTGAAAATCAAACTATTATCAAGCTTAGAGTTAGCCCAGACTGCCATCTGAAAACTTGAGGGGCACTCCCTAACTCTTTTGCCAGTACTACAGCCCTCTATGAGAGTAAAGAACCATCTTATTCTGTTCAGAAATGATGTTTAAACTCTACTCGACGAGAGAGACCGTCACGGAGGTGCTCATCTGCTGTGCAACAATATTGCCTACTTTCATAATGAAAATCACCTAAAGTTAGTGTGCCCTGATGGAGCAGTAGTTAGGTTCACAGCCTCCTGCCAGTATGGTCCACATACATCCTAAGGACACAGGTTCATATTCCACAGCCAGTGGAGGAGGGGGGAGGAACAACCAAGATGTACAACTAAATAAAATAAACAAAAGTTTTCTTCCTCTTTTTGTTCCTGCCTGCCTGCCTCTGCTTGCCTTCATTCTGCCTGCACCTTTTCTTTAAAAAAAAAAAAAAAGGCTAAAAACTAAAGATATTTTAATTTTGGAAAGGAAAAACTCCAGATTCGTTGGTACTACAGTCATTTAAAACACTGAAAGTCAAGTAAAAACAAACAAAAACAACCCAAACAACCTGCCAACTGTGTTATCCTCAATCCTCAGTATCAGGCAAGAGCCCTAGCCTTGAAAGGAATGGTCAGGCAAGATTCTGCAGGCTGGACAGAGTGCTGAGTAATACCGGTGGGTGCAGGGTTTCTCCTTGGCCTTCTCCTGGTGTAGGCTCTGCCACTTGTCTCTCTCACCAAGCAGGCAGCATCTGAGGTTGGGGCGGATGGCGTGTATAAAGCCCACAGGGCCGGGGCTCAGTGACAGCCTGAGCTGCACTCCCCAGCACTACAGTGCTGATGGCAGCTCCTGGTCAAGCCACTTAAACTCACTGAAACTGTTTCTCTTACTTTATAGATTTCTTGCAAGGCTTATTACTATGCTATGTTAAATAACTGGTATATGGCAGGTATTTTTCAGCAGCAGTTATCAGCGAAAACTCATAGACCTCTGCTGATATTTGGGGTGGAGTAGAATGGAGAAAACTTCTCCTTCCACTACCCCCCTCCTCCCATTTTGTGTTATTCTCCAAGGAATGTAATAACATCCTTCATGTGGGCAGTTTTGTTCTGCATAGCTGTAGTCACTGTTCCCTTCTCCAATGGGCTCGTTCTTTTGAATTGACCACATTCATCTTTGTTTCACATCCTTCAGACATGTTCAGTTGGTTCTTTACTACTTATCTTTCTGGGTTTCAAAGGCTGGATTCGCTCTCCCCGAACATAAACATGCAAGTGGAGACTGCCAGCTCCAGGGAATGGTAGCTGGGGTTTAAAATTCACACCTTTCATATACTGCCTTAAAGCTGGTTAAACTTTCCACTAAAAATTTAAGGATTTCCGGCCTAGAAACCCTCTGCGGCCCTTTATCTGAGCAGGCAGGCAGCAGCATTCTATTATGTGCACATGTAGTCCCCTGGAGACTGCAATTACCAGGGGGAAAAGCTACCACAAAATTAAAAAGTAACAAGAATGTACTTCGCTATTTTGTAAATTTATATAAGTTGTATCCAGGTAGTAACCTAAATGCCTTTCCTTAGTTTAATTTTTGTTATAAACATTTAACGCAGTTTCAAATTACCTTATTTAGTGGTTCATATTTTTATAATCTCTTTTTACATGTAAATTCCATGAGGTACCACTACAGCTAAAATATTGCTGAGAACATAGTAGGCATTCAATAAGTATTGACTGAGCTGAATGAAAGAGCTACCTCATGACATTAATGTATGAAATAAGAATAAGAAAATATCTGGCAAAGTATTATCAACCAATAATGTTAACTTTTTTGTTTTGTTCTAAGGCAGGAAGGCAGGCAGGCAGGCAGGCAGCAAAGAAGAGAGATGAGGAAGAAGCATTTTATTGATTCAGTTATTTTTTTAGTTCTCCACCCCCATGCCTAGGCATGAATCCTTATGTGACTGCACCCCAGGTGCAGGCTTAACACCTGAGCCACCAAGGTGAATGTCCCATAATGTTTTCTTAATTAATTTGTATCCATTTTACAGATAAGGGCATTAGTGTTTTGGAAACAAGTGACACCATGCCCTTATCCCCAGAAGTGGAGTGTAGTTGTGGTTTTGGCAAAGAATGCCCTTGGAATGAAATTATTAGAAAAAGTATGAGTTCAAAGCAGCTAGCCTGTAACTGAAGGAGCTTTTTAGACAGAAAGGGGAAAAAAAATGGGACGAGGGGTTAGTGGAAGGAGGATATGTTTTCTCCATTCCACCCCACCCCCAATATCAGCAGAGGTCTATGAATACTGAGTTTGGGTGTCCTTAGATTACAAATTTTCAAAGGGGTCTATGTCTCCCTCTTCTTTTTAGGAGAAGAAATAAATGAAAACCACTGGAATACGTAAGATTAAGAAAGTAGGACAACAGCAGGGGTGAGAAGGACTGCTACCTGTCACATGCCTTCTGAAAGGTCCAGCTTTGAGCTCCCCACCTTCCGACAATCTCATGGAGAAGTCTAGGAGAATCCAAGGCTCAGAGATGTTGAGCAACTAGTTCAAATGTGGTAAATAACAAACCAAAAATGTAAACCAAGCTCTGCTCAGCTCCAAAGTCCACACTGACCAGCATTCTCTCTAAACACCTGAGTGCCGATCACCTCGCCTCCATTGCTGAATCACTGCTTGCCCTGACCAGGCCTCGTTCCTCATCTGTTAACTAAATTTCCCCATCAGTGACTGATCTGTCAAAGTGATAGAAACAACAAAGATGGTAACAATGTTACCAATTCTTGGCACTTACAATGTACCAGATATTGTGCATTAACTATCAACTTTACCCTTAAAATAATTCCCCAATATAGGTAACATAATTTCCATTTCACAGATGCGGAAAATGAAGGTTGGTGACTCACCCAAGACTGTAGAACTTGTGAGCAGTATAACTTGGAGTCAGAGCCAGCTCTGACAGCAACAGAGTTCAAGCTCTCTGACTTGCAGTTGCTCTGCTTCCACTGGCCAGAGAAGCCGCTTGGGAAGACATCACCCAACTGTTACTCCTCATTCATTCATTCACTCACACAGTCTAGCACTGGTGCTGACATGGGTTGACAAAAGGGAGGGGCAGTACCAGATGAATTGTTGAGGAAGGCAAGCTGCAGATTATGGAGGGTTTTAGAGGCCATGGTAAGCAATCTGTAATTTATTGTAAAATTTTACAGGAATCTATATAGGAAGGTGATAAAACCAACTCATTATTTTAACACTGTAGACAATGTATCAAGAATTAAGGACTACAATTAATCTGATACTGCGCTTTTAAAACAAGTTCAATAATCCCTTACACAGTCACCTGACCAGACAGCCCTTACCTAGTTGCCTTGTAAGAAACAGCATGTGACCCTTCCGACACTTTTTCTTCAAAGCACTTACCCATCATAGTTTACACAGCTTCTCTCCACCCCTAGAATGTCAGCTGCATGAAAGCAGAAACTTTGTTGTCCTTGGCTGCTTTATTTACCTCCATGCAGAACAGTGCCTGACTCATTGCAGGTGGCTGAAACATCATTTTGGAAAGTAACAGAGGTAATCAGTGAACAGCTCTCCGTTCACTATGCCCCTTCATACCCTTAATCCAACATGGTGACGGCTTCTATTCTCATCACTATCCTGACAGCTTTTCTGAGGGCACCAGAAACATCACAGGTGCAGCACCGGAAGGTGTTTTACTCCGGCAGACCTCGCTGCTCATCTGGCATGGATGATTTCTCCTCTCCTGCGAAACTCCATTCTGGTGGCTTCCTTGACATTTGACTCTCCTGATCAGCTTTAGATTGTTCCATTTCTGTCTCCTTTTCCACTTTTCTCCCATTAAAATGCTGTAGTTCCTCTGAGTTTAGTCCTGGGACCATTACTTTTATGAAACGACACTTTTCTTTGGCCATTCTCATGGGTTCTACCACCACCTCTCGGCTGGTTCCCAAATCTATAGGTCTAGTTCCAAACTTTAGATTGCTTGAATGAAGACTAGACTCTCTCTAGATAACACCATCCCCCACCTAAAGCCCCCTGACCCTCATGGCCCTAAGATGCAGCTTTCCAACTTCTCCTTAAACTTCCCCTCCTTCAGGGAGCTGGGGGCTGTTGAGACAGCTGACTAAGCAAACTGCTGCCTACTGGGCACACTCCTCCATGGGGGAGGGCGAAGTCTACTCTAGGGCTGGGAGGATTTGCAGCAAAGCACACCCACCAAACAGCTGCTTCCGGAGCTCCTCTAGTAGAGGATTTACTACTGCACGCCCTGCAGTCCGTGGCTCTGCTCCGAACTCACCCGGCTGCCGGTTGAGCAGGGTCTCCTGGAGAGCCCCAACAGCATCTTAAAGGCAGGATGTGCAAACCGGATCTCCTCACCATGGTCCCTCCCTGCATCAGTATTTCCCATAGCTAGCCTGGAAACCTGGGAGTAACTTTTGGTTCCTCTTTCATCTCCTACCATATCTACTTAATCCTAGTGATTTTCCACTTATTTATTTATTTTAAAGGAAAGGTGCAGGCAGGAATGAAGGTGAGCAAAGACAGGCAGGCAGGAAGAGAATGGAAGGAGAAGCACATTATTTCTGATTTAGTTGTACATCTTGGTTGTTTCCCTTGCCTCCAGGACATGAACCTGGGTCCTTGGGATGTATGTGGACTTCACTGGCCAAAGGTGACTAACTAAATTGCTACTCTACCAGGGTGCGCCTGCTTTTTAATTTTGATCCTAGTAATTGTAAGTACCAAACATTTGATTCCATCTTATCCTCTAAGTTTCTCCTGCCGTGAATCTTTTTGGGCTCTTAAATGATGTCTACTCTTCCAAACTTTCTGACTGTACACTTCTCTAACAATTGATTAGACTCCTTTGGTTTCTGAAAGGGGACATTTCCAGGCAGAGCATGGTAGGCAAGAGGATCTAGTAAGAGTTTTGCTTGCATTGAGTTTTTTTTAAGGTATCTTCCTTTTGCATTGACTAACAATGCTTTTTCATCGACATAGTTTCCTTTTAAAATAAATGTTTTTAAGTAAAAACAGTGAGTCTCATTAAAATTAAGTGGGTACATGGTAGCTAGGAATTCATAGAATGTAAAGATCAAGAAGGTGGTTCAAGAATGAGAGGAATCTTGGAAACATTAATATAAAATCCAATACCCTTGATGACCTGCTAGCCTGAACCACATGAAATTCATGATATCTGCCTATTTTTGCTATGATCTGTAAAACAATTTAAATTTACTAGAAAGTCCTGTCTCCTGGCCCCTGCCTATGTTTCAGCAAGACCAGTTGTGTGCCTTTGTCCTCCCCACACTGAACTAAATTATTTCTCCCCTCTGCTTTTCCCCACATCAGTCCCTCCACTCTCATACCCACACATTCTTGGGACTTAGATGCTATCGCCTTCAGGAATCTTCTGTGTCATCTGTCCCCAGGGTCGGTGAGGAGTTTTTCCTCAGTGCTTCCGTCATGCAAGCAGCCTGTCTGACTGCATGTTTGGGCCTCTCCACTAGTCTATGGACTCCTTTAGGGCAAGACTATTTTAGGACACCCATCAGCCTCTGCCTACACACAGTAGACATTCAATGAAGCCATAGCTAACCAAGTGAGGGAATAAGTGTCTGTCAGGAAGGGACGCCTAACTCTGCTTGGAGAGGCAGAGGAGGCCTCAGTGAGAGATCAATTAACCTAGATCTTAAAGGAAGAGAAGGAAGGAATTTTCCAGGTGAGAAGTGAGGGAAAGGACACTCCAGGTGAGGCAACGACCGATGTAAAGGACCTGGAGGTCTGCAGTATCTGATAGTCCGCAGTCTCAACGGGAACAGAAGTATGACTGGAGCAGAGGCTATTAAGAGAGCCAAGCGAACGGCAGTAGTGCTCCCACATGGCCCTTTCTGCTCTTGGTCAGCACACCTAGAACTGATAAACACATACAGCAATATTTCCAGTGGATATTGATTAATGGGATTGTGAGGTTGGCATATTCTTCTACCCTGAAGACAAAAAGCAGGTAATCTGAGCATAGCTGCAAAACCAGTCATACAGAACCACTGTGCGCAAGGTGGCGTGACCTCCAGCCACACGGAACCACCATATTCAAACCAGTGTGACCTCCTCGAAGCCCTCAAGGAACTTACTCTCTAGAAAAGTTGCTGTGTAACCAAGAATCAGAGAAACTGCCACCACAAAGACCAGGCTTGATCAACAAATGCAAAGACCACTCCAGGGAGCAGAGCTGCCTAAGACAGGCAGATTGATTGAGAGACAAATATGGGGTTAGATCCCTCCCCATCAGACAAGAAATCCTCTGACCTAGTATGAAGGAGGTTAGATATAGCAGCCACAACAAAAATCGAATGTAGACTTAGTATTGTCAGCAGAAGTGGGCGAGTTACAGGTTTTCTCATTTAAAGGACAACCCTATGTGATGGGCACAGAAAAAGAGACTGAGGCTTGATGAGGTAATGGGAACCACCAGGACGGAAACCCGGGTCTCTGGTTGTGAAAACAATCCTCTTCTCACGAGAGAGGCTTAGCTCTGATTGACCGATAGCAGAGGAAAGATTCTTTATGTCGTGGAGAAAGGAGCACATTCAATCCCAGGTATTAACATGATATGCACAGACTATGCAAGGGGCGCTCGCCTCTCAGGCTTATCCTCCTCAGCCTCATGTTAGCAGTTGTGATCAGATTCCAACCCTGCCCTCTCTCAAGCGCCAGTACCTCGTTTTCAGTAGACACCTCCCTGATCGCCTAAAAAAAAATCACTGTTCCCTAGGCCAAGCAGTTTCTCAGTTTTACTTCTTGGTTTTAATGGAGCAAAACACAGACAACTCTCAGTCTGTTTCCTCATCAAAGTGGGAAGTTGCGCTTGCTGGGTAAATTAATAGCTAAATCAGTGATACTTGTGGCTAAGAACGCCAAAATAAATACAGAAATATCATGCTCCCGAAAGAGGGTTTGAGTTGCTGAAATATTGTTGAGTCTCTGCTCTGCAGCAAGCACTGTGTTTGGTGGTGAGCCCACGAGGATGTGCAGGCAGCCCCAAAACTAAACAAGGAGTCCAGTCCAGTGGCTGCCATGTTATGTAATGAAAAATTCCATTAAGAAGACTGAAATCTATCAGCAATTAGGTGCACCCTGGTGGAGTAGTGGTTAGGTCTGTCGCCTTTGGCTAGTGCAGTCCACATACATCCCAAGGACCCAGATTCATGTCCTGGGACTGCGGGTAACAACCAAGATGAACAACTCAATAAAATAAATAGAAATTCTTCTTCCTGCCTGCATGCCTCTGCTTACCTTCATTCCTGCCTGTACCTTTGCTTAAAAAATAGATAGATACACACACATATACATATATACACACACATACCCACACACACCAACTAGAAGGTGATCCAATGATATGTGACAAAAATTCTGAGAAAGAGGAAACTTATGTATGTAAAAAGATATCCAATCTCAGCAGTTATCAGGGAAATGCAAACTAAAATCACAAGGAAATATTATTTCAAATCCACCAGACTGAATTAGTACCTGATGGGAATCCGGGTCAGCCGACCTGAATATGATGTGGGGGCAGCAGTCTCTTAGCAAATGTTTGCTAACTCCAGCAGAGCGAGGCAGCTCACGGGCTGATGTGGCCTGTTGCCATGCTTCATTTGCCTTCACATTGTTTACAGAATTGAACTACCTGCCAAAAGTTAAAAATTAGATTTCACAACTTCTCTTGAAAAAAGGTACGCTCTGCAGTTCTCGGCTACATCTCCATGGTAAGCAAAGGCTGCAGCTGAGTAATAGCTGAGCCCACCTTAACCACACCCACACCAGGGTGTCACCTCCAGCACAGGGCTGCTGCACCCCCACTCATTACCTCTAGTCCTGGCAATGCTGGCGTGTGCTCTCCCTCGATTCCTGTTTTATGACTTTCCTCTCAGGGATAAAATCCAGAGAATGGTATTGTCAACTCTGCAATAGGCCAGGAACTATACAACCAGAGACACATTTTTCAGCTCTTGCTAGACTGACACATTATATCCCAGATCCTTACAACCCTGCAGATTACTGAGACTCACAGAAGTTAGGAAATTTGTCCAATGAGTGGCAAAGCAGAAAGATAACTTCAGGACTCTCTGAGTTAGCTAATATTGACTAAATACATCCCTGTGCTTCAGCACTGGTGAGTGTTGTACACGAACTAAATAATTTCTCAGTGCAGCCCTGAGATAGGAACTATTATAATCTCCATACTACTTGTGAGAAAATGAAGGCACTGGAAGTTGATGGCTTGTCAAATGTCACACAGTCCGTAAGAGGCAGAACCTGGATTTGAACCTAGTGGTCTCACAGTAGATCCTGAATATCTGGGCCACACTGGGAGGTCTCTGGATCTTCAAGGCCCCACCTCCCAGACCTCACTAATTCACTGTTTAATTTTTTTATTGCAGTAACTTTGATATTATACATTAAAATAAATTCCTATGTGCCGTTTCCCTATTCCTAAAATATATGTCAACACACGCCACCAAATTACCAATTGCTCTTCACCATTGTCCAGTGGAATCTGCCACCACTTGTCCCGCTCCTCCATGCCCCCACCTCCCATTCCCTGTTGTAATCTCAGTTCCATTCCAAGTGCCCAAGGGTTGGTTTTGTCTGCTCCTTTGTTTTTTCATACTCATATTCCACCTATGAGTGAGATTATCTGGTATCTATCTTTCTTCTTTTGACTTATTTCACTTAGCATGATCCCTCTAATTGCATCCATGTTGATTAAAAAACAAATATATATACATATATATCACATCTTCTTGATCCATTCATCTGACTTGGACACTTAGGTCGTTTCAGGTTCTTAGCTAATGTGAATAGAGCTGCCATGATCACAGGGGTGCTTGTCTCTGTGAATTAGTGTTTTTGTTTTTTTTGGGTAAACACCCAGAAGTGGGATGGCTGCATCACTTGGGATTTCCACGTTCAACTTTTTGAGGAATCTCCACACTGCTCTCCATAGGGGGTGAGCCAATTTGCACTCCCACCGACAGTGCAAAAGTGTCCCCTTTTCTCCACATCCTCACCCACATTTCTTGTTCGCAGACTTTTGGATCATAGCCAGTCTCTCAGGTATAAGGTGAGATCTCATTGTTGTTTTAATTTGCATTTCCTTGATGGCCAGCTTTTCATGTGCCTGTTGGCCATCTGCATGTCCTCTTTGGAAAAATGGCCCTCCAATTCCTCTTCCCTTATTTGATTGGATGGCCTGCTTTTTTGTTATTGAGTTTCATGAGTCTTTGTATATTTTGGACATTAAGCCCTAGTCAGAAATATGGAGCGCAAATATCTTCTCCCAGTTAGTAGCTTGTCTTCTCTAATTCACTCTGCATGACTGCTGCTCATGGTTCAGTGCCTCCCTTTCAAGACAAAAACATTTGTTTTGCTTTTCACACTAAAATGGGATATCAGATACCATCCAACAATGTGTTTTCCCCCTACTAACAATATAACATGAGTCACTTTCCATATCAGCAAAGCACTTCATTTCTATGGACACAATGTAATTTATTTAACTTATCTCCCTATAAATAGACAGGTTATATTCAGTCTTTCCATATTAAAAAAGTTTGTGATGCATCAAACATCGTCATCTACCTAAACTTGCACACGTGAACATTTATTTTATTTATTTTTTCATTCTTTTTTTTTAGGAAAGTAGGCAGGAGTGAAGGTGAGTAGGCAGGCAGGCAGGAAGAGAGAGGAGGAAAATACATTTGTTTTATATAGGCCTTCATATCTTGATTGTTACCACCAGTCCCAGCATGTGAACCTGGGTCCTTGCGATGTCTGTGAATTATGTCCAGTGGCTTATCTGTTGGGCAACCGGGGTGCACATACTTTATTTTATTTTTAAAGGAAAGGTGCAGGCAGGAATGAAGGCAAGTAGGAAGCCAACAGGAAGAGAGAAGAGGAAGCCTTTTATTTTTAATTTTTTAGTTGATCACCTTGGTTGCACCCCTTGGGCCTAGGAGGCAAACCTCAGTCCTTGGGATGTATGTGGACTGTGCTCAGTTAGGGACGGTGGACCCAACTGCTACTCCACCAGGGTATACCACTGAACATTTATTTTTGTAGGTTAATTCTAAACAGAATTAGGGAGTCGAGGTCATGCGTTATGATTTTGATTTTGATAGACTGTCAAACTGCCCCCCAGAAAGTCTGTACCAAAGTGAATTCCCACCAGCTCTGGATGAGACTCACACCCTTGCCACCACAAGGCATAGTTTTCCATGGCTTTCTCTGCGGCACAATTCAAGCTGCCTCATTGTTTTTATAATCAGTTCAGTTTTTACCACTATGCTTACAACTATAAAAGGAGCGAGACAATCTGTCCAGTGTGTGGGTGTCAAGCCAATGATGACAGTGTTGGGTTTATAGAAGCATGATGAACGTGATTTTTTTCAGTATTTTCTAAGTGTTTTCAAATGAGTGTAATTTGGTAACAGTCGGGAAAAACTTTTCCTTGCTGTCCCCTATTCCTCTACTCCATTTTTAAAAAGAAACTAAACCTAGAGTGTGTCTTCAGGGCGGCATGGAGGAGAGGAGCTATAAAGATCTGTTGTTACCTCCCAGATTTTGTGGGAGAAGTGCCCAGCCCACCCCAGCGGATAGCGAGTGGTAGGAGGAACAGAAAGGAGCTGGAACTACCCAGAGCCTGAGGCAAGGTGAAGGAGATTATGGAAACTCTAGGGCTTAATACTCAGAAAGGTTGCACAGAGGGCCTGTCAGCTTCACATGGCAAGGAAATCCTTCCTAGACCCCGTGTTTCCAACTCCAGGGAACAGGACCATCACTTACCAAAGGTGCCCACGCCTGAACGTCAGGGAGCCGTCAAGATTCTTACCGCTCACTCCCAGCCACAGAGCCCACTGATTCCATCTTCCCAAACTCTGAGCCCACGCGCTTCTCCCATCTTTGCTGCGGCTCGCACTCTGCACTCTCCCCCGAGATCACTACAATGGTCTTTCCACGTTGCCCACTTCTGCACGCAGCCTCGCCCATTTAACAAAGAGCAGAGCTGTGGATTCACAGGGATTCCGACACGCCAGTGTGAACCTGGATAAAACCCTCCCATGGTCTCCTGTGGCCTGCGGCCGTTTCTGTCAGCCCTGGTGGAAGTTAGAATTACCTAGGAAGTTTAAAAATAATTCCTGGCACACCCATGTGGCTCAGGCAGCTGAGACAGCTAAGGTACACACCATGTAAATCCCAAGAACCCAAGTTCGTGGGTTGGGGGGGGACAACCAAAAATAAACATAAACAAAACTGCTCCTTCCTCCTCTCTTGCTACCTGCCTACTTGCTTTCATTCCTTCTTGCCTCCTTCCCCTCAAGGAAAAAAAAAAAAAAAGACTCCAATGCACCAAGAAGACCCCCACATCCTGAGATTCAGACTAACCCAAGCCAGGTGAGAAGCGCTGGCCTCCAGGATGTGGAGTACAGGTGCCTCTGTGTGGCGTTCAGGAACTCCGTGTCATTAATCTCTCAGCAAATATTTGCTGAGCACCTGCTATGTACCAGACACCTCGCTGGTACAGAAGCTGCACAAAGAGCAGCATTCAGGCCCCTCGTGAAGCCAATGGTCGATCAGAGGCTGTTAGCATTTCCTCTGATTTCTGCCTCCTCCCACCTCCTACTCTTTGTTCGAATCATGACCCATTTGGGATTCCCCAAACTCGCCCCACAGTAACCTCAGGGCCTGTGAATATGTCCTTCTCAACCCCAAATTCCAGCCCACAACCTCCTGGTGGCCCAGTTAAGACAGCTGTGGCCCAGTTAAGACAGCTTGAGAACCAGGTTCTCCGAAAAGGCTCTACATAAGCCCACCCCAGTCCTGCCCCTCCACCGCTGCACCCTCCGCCACCGTATCTACTGTGGTCACCGTCCATCCGAAGCCTGGTGCCCTCACCAGACTATGAGCTCCTTGAGGGTAAAAATAGTGACTTCAGTCATCTCAGTGTTCCCCAATGGAGTCGTTAATTGTTTGGTAAGTCCACTGATAACTGAACTTGAGACCCAGAAGAGGGTCTGGATAAGAGGTCCCACACAGAGCAATATATGGTACAAGCAAGGGATGAGCAGACAGGACACCAGCTCAAGGAGACTGGCGGCTTCAGAAGTTCTATGAAGCTAGGTTCTGAGTAGAATGGAAAACCGTAACAGTCAGGGAGGCAGACAGAAGTATACTGTATTTAAACTGAATAAGATAGTGTAACGGCCTGTTGTCACCCTTCTCTTGAAAGAGGTGGCTCCATGTGGTGGAAGGAATGAGCTGTGCTCTAATTTGGACACTCACTTGTTATGTGACTTTGGGTTAGGCAGGCCTACCCCTAAAACTTACTGGGCCAGTGGCAGGAAAGCAAATGGAGGCCCACATACCATCTGTTTAAATAACTAGAAGTTATAAATTAACTATCAAACATAGTTTCTATTCTAATCGCCTACCTGGTAACCTCGAAGGCTAGGTTGGAATTTAGGATTCTTATCAGACCTGCCTTCATCACTGCCTACTTCCTTCCTCTAAAACAAGAGTAAAATAGGGAAACTGGACAATCAGTCAGAGATGTGAGGAGCAGACGTTAGAGTGATCGGATGCAGGCTGTGAAGATAGAGGAAGGAGCCCTGCCCCAAGGGTCATGGATGATATGGAAGTTGGAAAAGATGGGTAAGCAAATTCTCTAGAGCCTCAGAAAAGAGTATTGCCCTGTCACATGTTGACTCTAGTTTATGACACCCATTTCCAACCTCTGACCTCCAGAAATATGAGAGTAATTCTGGTCATTTCATACAGCAACAGAACTAACATACTGCCCTCGGATCTCCCCAGCACATGAGGGCCTCATGCTCACCTGTGGGGCCACACCAGGCACAAGTCTTAAATTTCACCCCCACAAAGCTGCCTCTTGGCCAGTCCTGGGGGACTGTAGAGCAGTGTTCTCACAGGGAACCCAGGGAAGAGGCTCTGGAAGACAGCAGGGCCGCCTGAGTGGGGAAATGTGGAGCGTCAGTACTTGTGTTCTGGAATGGATATGGGCTTGGAGTTGGCAAGGTTCCTGGGCCACGTGCCATCAACTTGCGAAGGCACAAAGCTCCTAGATGTGGCTCAGAGAAGGACACCTTAAAGCACAGAAACAGGATCCTACATACTGTCTTGAATCAAATGGCTTTACCTTCCTAAGCCTCATCAATAAATTAGCCATACTGAGTACCTCTCCTGTGCCAAGTGTTATGTTTTGTGACAGCTGAATTGTAGGTAAGGCAGTAGAAACTCTCAGAAAACTTTCATTCTCTGGTGCACCCTGGTGGCTCAAGTGTTAAGTCTCTGCTTGGGATTCAATCCCCATATAGCCTGAGGTGGGGGAAACACAATTAAAATGAATAATTAAAGTGCTTCTTCCTCCTCTCTTCCTGCCTGTCTGCCTATTCGTCTTCATTCCTACCTGCACCTTTCCTTTAAAAAAATATATATGTATGTATAGATACATACATACACACACATACATAAAACTTACTTTAACCATTTTTATTAACTTTTGTTTTTTAAATTTATTCTCCCTGCCCTGGGTCTTGACCCTGAGCTCATGGCTATTCCTGGGCCGCACTTAGTTGTCTGGGCCACGGGGGCACGCCTTAGCCATCGGTGGCATTAAGTCGCTGTTGTGGAACATCCAGCATGACCACCTCCAGAACTTCTCACCCCAGACTGAAACTCAGTGCCCATTCAGCGACAACGCCCATTCTCCCCTCCCCTAGTCCGTGGTACCCACTGTTACACTTTCTGGCCTCATGAATCTGCTTACTCAAGATACCTCACATAAGTGGAATCACGCAGCATTTGTCACTTTATATCTGGCTTATTTCACTAAGCGTAATGTCCTCCATGTTGAGATGAGTCAGAATTTCCTTCCTTTCTGTCTGAATACTGTCCCATTGTATGGAACCCCACATTGTGTTCCTCCATCCATGCACAGATAGTCATGAGGGTGCTTCTCCCTTTCGGTTACTGTGAATAATGCTACGAACATTCCCCGACTTTCCACAAATGTGTGCTGCTTACGTGGAAATTCTGTTTAATATGTATTGATTTGTGTGCATCCTTTAATATTCTCTTCCTCCACTGCAGCCTTTAGCATCACGAGAGTAGGGACCAAGTCTGTTTCACTCACACCGGGGACCAGCAGGTACGTTAATCGGTCTTCGTTAAATGAATGAACAAATGGCAATCCAGCTGATGGGGGAGTGTGGGGGCCTGAAGCAGATGTGAACAGAGGAAGCAGCCACTCCTGACAGGGTTCTCACTCCCAGAGGTCTCAAGGAGGGTGCCCACAGGTATGTCTTGTTTTCGCCAGTTTTTTAGGTTGCCCCCACCTTATTGTGAGGCTCACACTCCTTATAGTCTTCTACTTAAGTATTAGGTAGAATCATAGAAAATGAGTCCAGGTGTCTGATGCTTCACTCTTCCTCTTGGGGCAACGAAGCACAGCAGCGTGAAAAACTGCTTTGAGTCAGAAGGAACGAAGTTAGACCCCAAGCTCCACCACCTGTTGGTGGTGGCTCTGAGCTTTTCTTTCCTCATCTGTAAACTGGGAATATTCAAAAATTCACAGGACAACTGTAAAGGGTATTTCAAATATGTAAAGGGCCTGGAACAAGGGAGATGGTACCCCCACATGTTCCTTTTCCCTCACCCCTTCCTCCTGCTGCCTCTCACACAGCTATATGCACTCTGCTGACAGGCATGTTGTGTTTTTGAGAGCCGTTACGGTTTTGATCACCATGGGGGCAATTTCTCAAACAAAGAGCAAAGGAATGTGTTCTAGAGCACAGAGGAATTCATTATATACCACACATTTTCTCCACGGAGGCTCAGGCCACAATTAAAGCTGAGATTCATTATTCCCAGATCAGAAATGCTAGGCACAGTGACAATAGCTGACCACAATGCTGTGACGATGGGAACACCTGCAGGTATGTGTTAAGAGTCTGCACAGTCCTTTCACATATATCCTCTCTTTAAGCCACAGGAAACAGGCGGAGAGCCTAAAGATTCGTCTAAGGCTAGGCAGCCATAGGCAGTGGGGCATGATGCAAAGCATTCAGAGCTCTGGGCTTTAATTCTGATTGCCATTCACTCATACTGTGATTTTAGGCAAGAGAAAAGTAAATGACCCTGAGCTTATCAGTTTAAAAAAAGAATGAATTGCACATAAGACTTCTAATATGTAACTGCCCTCCAGTGTATACTCCGACTTCCTTGAGAGAAAGGAAAAACCGAATACAAAGGGAAAAAGGTAGGGATCAAGTTCTAATCCAAGTTCACTTGGAAGACTAGCAGCATCAGCACAACCTGTGAAATTGTTAGAAATTTAAATCCTTGACAGCCTCAGAACCACTCAATGGTTTTGATTTTTTTTTTTTTTTAAGAGGAAAGAAAGCAGGCAGGAATGAAGGCAGACAGGCAGCAGGCAGGCAGGCAGGAGAAAGAAGTATTCCATTCATTTAGTCACTCATTTTAGTTGTCCGTCCCCACCCAGTCCCCCTCCCATACTGGGCCTTGAGCCCAGGACTTTGGGCTGTATGTGGCTTGCTCCCCTGAGTCACCAGGGCAGAGCCAATAATCTGTCGTGTGTTTTTTTGTTTTTAAGGATAGGTACAGGGAGGAATGAAGGCATGAAGTCAAGTCAACAGGGAAGAGAGAGGAGGTAGAAGCACTTGATTTTATTTAGTTGTTCATCATTGGTTGTCTCCCTGGCCCCAGGTCTTGAACCAGGGACCTTGGGATGTATGTGGACTATGTGCCTGGTTTAACCCACTAGGCCACCAGAGCACATCCAGGAATCTGTTAACAAGCTCTCTAGGAGATCTGTAAGCCTCCTAACATTTGAAAAGCACTTTACTACATATGATGCATAAGCTGATTCATCCTATATCAACTAACTCCCAAGTTCATACCTGTTTTCCCATTTATCCAATTGCTTATCTGACATCTCCATTTAGATGACGAAGAGACAACTCAAATATAGTATGCATAAAGCCAAACCCTTGATTTTTCTCTTTGAGCCTACTCCTTTGCAACCTTTCCCCATTGGGAATTAGCGTAGCCAGTTATTCAAGTCAAAAACATAGATGATAATCTTGATGCCTTTTTTTCAGATCCTTTATCCAAACCAACACATCAACAAATCCTATCAATCCATTCTTCAAGTAAGTGGCCCACCCTGGTGGAGTAGCAGTTTGGTCAGCTGCCTTTTGTTGGTGCAGTCCACACACATCCCAAGGATCCAGCAGGTTCAGCCCTGGGCCAGGGGCTGGAATAGGGGATGGTGGGGGATTAACAACTAAATAAAAGTGCTTCTTCTCTCTTCCTGCTTGCCTCTGCTCCATTAGTGCCTGTACCTTGCCTTTCAAAATGAATGAATAAACGAATAAAAGGAAGAATGTAGACTCAGTTACTCGGACCCTACTATGCTCACGTCTTCACCACCAGTCTGTTCCAGGCCACTCACTCTCCCTAAGGTCTCCGCATCTATTCTTTCCCCAACAACCTGCTGTCCTCACAATTCATCTTTTAAAAACTTACATCATGTTGTATGTCTTACTGCTGGTGATGTTGCTCTTGATTGCTTGGTTAAGGTGGTGTTAATATGGTGTCATTATTTTTAGGCCTCTTCAGAAGAGCTAGGAAATATATATATTTCTCCTAAGTCATGTCTAAACACACGTTTATCTATGTATGGAGTTCCAACCAGTACTTCCAACTCCAATCCAGCACAAGATTCATTTTAGCATTTCTTTTTTGCTTACGGGTAATTTTTTTTAATCTCTTCATTTTAAACATTGATTCTCATAATCTACAATGTTTATTGTTGAATCCTAATACATATAAAGTAATTTCAGGTTAGTGCAGACTCTACCTCTCCACAGTGACAATTTACCAGCAAAAATAGTGTCTGTGTTGTCCTTTTTGTCTTTAGTCTTGCAGTTTCTGATTAAACACAATTTTTCAAAGTTCCCTTGAATCCGTCCTTCCTCTCTAGTCAAGTATCAACATCATATGCCCCTGATTAGGATGCACTGTGAAGGGAGTATCACCTCTGTGGTACTCTTCCCCCAAATGTACCAACTTTAATCCCATCACGAGAAACCAGACAAATACAAATTGAGAGACAATATACAAAATAAAAAATGTCTGATGTCATGAAAAGCAAGACTGGGAAACCTAAATGAAACATAGATAAAAAGCGAATGCAATGTGGGATCTGTATTGGATCTGTATCCTGTGACAGAAATTAGAAAACTGGTGAAATCTAAATAAAGTCAGTAGCATTATATCATATCAACATTTTAGTTTTGATCTTGAATGAATTATTGTGGACCTACTATACAGCAGGCACTGTAGAGGTATGACATTATTTGGAGCTCAGTAACCCTGGGCAACTGCATTCTCTCTTTTGCAAATAAGGAAACTGAAGCTTTGAGAGGTTATGCACAAATTCAACATGGATGCAGGTCTGAGGAATCGAACCTCAAGTTCAACAGTCCATGGCATCTGGATTTAAGGCCCATTTATTTTAGCTCTTACATCTTTAAAGCTCATTGAGAGTCATTCTAGGCTGAACCAACCAGACTGTGCAGTTATATTCCTCTAGTTTGGATAAATGAGATGTGTTTGTACGAAAGATCTCAGAGTCTAGACGCCCCCCCTTTTTAAAAACTTTTTACCAAATTATCATTTAAACTCTTTTATCCTTATCACAGAGCACAAGAAATACATTCCCATTGTAGAAAGTAGGAAACATAGATAAACCAAAAGGAGAAAATAAAACTGTTTTGGAATTCCATATTCTAGTGAAAATACTGCTGCCGATATTATGGGATATATTTTTTAAGTTTCTTTTGTTGTTGCTTACTTTTATTGAAATAATGCATCATAACATTAAGCAGGTTTAAGGAGTGACTGTCAGAAGTCTTTTATTCTTTATACCTGGAGACTTGCCTTGGACCTCACTTTAATGTCAGCTTCCTTCTTAAAATATAGACTTCCAAATTGACCCTGGTCTCCTCCACTTGTACTCTGATCAGTGGCAAATATTTGGAGTTTGACTGAAAACACTAGATTAACAGACCTCAAGCAAGGCTGTCTGTCCTGTAATTGCTTTTCTAAACCTGCACTCGATGACTTCAGTTGTTGTTAGCATCTTCAGCCTAGCAGTTCTACAGAGAACACTTGACATCTTGGAAGACAGACTTCATTCCCAAATTTACACTTCCCTATAGTTGCCTACGAAATATGACCATGTGTAATTGGAGAGAAAAAAGACGACCCTTAGACAAATGCAGGACTACAGTGCTTTACGGAGCTCTTAAATAGTCTGCGGAACCTGAGCTCAACTCTATTCTAAGTTGATTTCTGTCTCAGAGACCCTCTTCCTCAGATCACGTAACTCTCTTCTTACTGCCATTATCCTCAGGAGCAACTGATAGAACAGACATACATTAGAGCCTCTCAGGAGAATCACAAATCGACATTTGCTATGGACTTCTGGGCTGCCTGCAAACAGCAGTTAATTCTGACTAAATGTGCAAACGCCACATACCCCTCAGCTATGCCTACTTGCCATGCCCCCTCCAACTGCCTCACTTCAGGTCTCGTCATCTCACATCAGGAGAGTGGCCGCACATTCTGCGGCTTCTCCCTCTGCCCAGTCTGGGGTCCTCTGGACACTGACGTTGGACAAGCTTTCTAAACACAAAGGTAACTGCTAGTAAGAAGAACCGTTTATGTCATAATTCACCTCTGTTATTTTTACTCCTTCTAACTCAGAAATACATACCCTCTTTACCAAAGAAAGTGTATTGAAAAATTACAGAAGTCAGCAACATCAGGTTACTAAGAGCCAGGACTGGGCTCCCATCCAGATCTCTTTGGCTCTCATTACAGTCAGTCAGACCCCAAAACCTCCTCAGTTCCGGACACTCGAATGTCCGGCTTGCATCCATGCCTCCATGATCACTGCGGCCTTGCCTGAAATGACTCTCTTTTCTCTGCATGCTCACTCAGACACAAGATTTAAATCAAGTGAGTTTGTCATCACACCCCCACAACCCTCAACAGTAGTCACAGGACAACCCCATACAACCCACACTCCACAATTTTCTCATCTTCTGCATCCTAGTGTGGAGGGGCACGGCCGGCAGCATGTAAGATTTTAGGTGGCAAATGGACACAGCGCTAAACAATACTGAATCACAATCTAAGAATTAGTCCTTGGCATGTCCTGGTGGAATAGCAGTTAGGTCAGCTGCCGAGCGCCATTCACGAGTGTCCTAAATATATGGGTTTGCATCCTGGGGCCAGGGGGCCAGCCAAGGTCAACAAATAAAAATAAAAAATGCTTCTTCCGCCTCTCTCTTTCTGCTTGTTTGCCTACTTGCCTTCATTACTGTTTGAACCTTTCCTTTAAAATAAAGATGGCGTGCCTGGGGGAGTAGTGGTTAGGTCAATCGCCTCCAAAGAAGCACAGACCACATACCCCTGGGTTTGAGTCCAGTATCAACAACCAAATAAAAATGAAACACTTCCTCCTCCTCTCTCTTCCTGCCTGCCTGCACACTGTTCCTTTTAAAATAAAGGAAAGAAAAAGTCTGCCCTTTTCTAATTCTTTCTCTTACAACGCAATGCGGTGGTGGGGTGGAGCCAGTGGCTGGTTCGACCAGCACTGCCCGAGATAGCTGACTTCGCCCCTGCTCAGCTCTTCACTACCGTACGGAGAGCAGAGTAACTGGGCTGTGCTGAAGGCAGACAGCTGTTAGAGTTCCCGTCAGCACCTCTCTACCTCTGCTACTTATTCTTGGCGACAGCGAACCTCAGAAGCCGAGGGTCGTCAACAGGTAACAATTCAACAGCTAATGATACTGATGCCCCTTTTATAGGAGAAAGAGAGAAATTTAACATGAATCCTCTTAACAGTAGGTAACAGTAGGTAAGGCAGCTGGTATCTGGACATGGTGAAATAATAGTAATAGCCATATTAGAATGAATAAATTTGTCAGCCGTACCTTAATAAAGCGGGCGGGCAAGGGGAGGGAAGTTGGGGATACATTTTAGTCACTTGTCTCTGCACCAAATGCAGGTTCCTCAGTGATAAACTCTCCCATTGTGTATCCCCCATTCCCCACACATAGCCACGCACACAGTGGGTATTCGATAAATCTGCTGAATGTGTTCAGCGAACATTCTTAAAGCAGTCAAAGGTATACCTCCTAAGGTATAACAGAGGACAGCCGTTTCCCCAGTTCACAAACTTGAATGCAGCAGATACTTAAATGCATCGCCTAATTCCATGGTTCTCAGTATGGGTGGATTGGTAGCCTCAGCACCATCCACAAATTTGTTAGAAATACACAGTCAGGCACTGCCCCAGAACTACTACATCTGAAACTCCGGGAGTGGGGGTGCAATAATCTAGCTCTCTCAAGTCTTACAGGAGATCTGCGTGCACTCTTTAAGCGTGACCGTCACTGAGCCACTAGGCAAACACAGAGTAGGACTGGAAGACAGCCAACACCAAATCCATGGAGCAAGCGGGGCCGGAGAGACAGCTGCTCACAAGACAGACCTGCAGGCTGACACATTACTAGTATCGCCAAGAGGATTTATCTCGGAAAAGATTCTTTCTTTGCCATCTATCGAGTACTGGATCAGAATCCAGGCGATCTGGCACAGGCCTGGCTTGGCTATTAACCACTTGTGTGGTCTTGTACGCCACCCTTTACTTCTCAAGCCTGCTTATTCGCCCATGAGAAGGTCCTGTTCTTCAGCAATGTACCCATACTTAGCCCAAGACTCTCTCAGATGATTTTCATCCTCCTTGAATGTCTAATACCGCTCCCTCATCCTTACTCTCCTAATTCACTAAGAAAATGGAAGGGGAAACCCGTGTGATTCAGGAAGCTGAGGTGGCCAAGTTGCAGACCACATGAAGCCCAAGGACCTAGGGTCAAGACCTGGGGCTGGAGCATGGGGAGGAAGAAAATGGGAGAAATCAGAAAAGAATGTCCACAGATCTCCATCCCACATCTACTACCTACCGACATCTGCACCTACATTTTCAAGCCTCTTACTACCATATCCCAGGCACGCTTCTATCCAAACCCAGTCCCTCCAGTCTCCCTTCTCCCCACACCAATTTTTCTCTCTACTGGGCTTTCTCAATCACCATAAAAAGTTATTTCCACCATCTTTCTGCTATCTCTTTGTAAAACTCTTAAGAGCTGTCTATCAGGAGTGCCCTGGTGGCTCAGGTGTTAAGTCCATGCTTGGGGAGCAGTTCACATACAACCCAAGGACCCAGGTTTGTGGTCCAAGACTGGAGGAAACAACTAAAATGAACTAAATAAATAAAATGCGTCTGCATCCCTCCTGCCATCCTTACTCTTAAAAAGGAATTACCTATTCTTTCTAGCTATTTCCAGGTTCCCTCTTCCCATTCTTTTTCCTTTTTTTTTTTAAAGGAAAGGTGCAGGCAGGAATGAAGGTGAGTAGACAGGCAGGCAGAAAGAATGATGTTAAGAAGCACTGCATTTTATTTGTTCATTTTGGTTGTTCCCCCAGGTCTCGGGTCTTAAACCAGGGAGCGTGAAATGCATGTGGATATGCTGGCTATACTAAACTGCAAGGCCACCAGGGTGGACCACCATTCTCTCAAGCCCACTCTACTCATGCGCTCATCCTACCAGTGCTGTTCTAATCAAGTCACTGGTGAGCGCCATGCTGTGAAGCACACTGGTGAATGCTACTCCCCGTTTTACTTAATCAACCAGCAGCACTCCCCTGAGCTCATCACATCTTCCTCCACACTCACTTCCAGAATATCAAACTCTTCTGTCTTCTTTCCTGCTCTACTGGTTCCTCCTCCTTAGTCTCCTTTGATAATACCTCTTCTTTTTCCTGAACTTACGGCCGAGATACCACAAGGTTCAGTCCTAGGCCCTCTTCTCTCTTCATCATACTCACTTATGATTTCTGGTTTGTAAATATGGGTATCTTTATGCTGAAAAACCCCCAATACATCTGCCGCTCACGCTCCAGACTGCCTCCTCAGCATCTCCTGCAGAATGATTAACAGACATCTTAAACATATTCAGAACAGAATTTCTAGTTCTCCATCATATCTGCTCCATGTATAACCTTCTGCATAGAAATAAATAACAGCAACTCTATTATTTCTTATTGCTTGGGCCAGAAATTTTCATTCTTCTTGACTTTTACCCAATCATCAAAAAAATCCTATTGGTTTACCTTCAAAAAATATTATCTGATCCTTTCTCACTAGTTTCAATGTGGCACCACATCTAAGTTACATATTACTTGGATTACTACAATGCCTTTTTTTTTTCTTTTTTTTAAATAAAAGGTGCAGGCAGGAATGAAGGCAAGCAGGTGAGCAGGCAGACAGAGGAAGAAGCACTCTATTTTATTTGTTGTCCCTTCTGGTTATCCCCAGCCCTGAGACATGGACCCAGGTCCTTGGATCTGTGTGGCTTGTGCCCGCCACAGGCGGGGGATGAAACGCCAAACCACCAGGGCACACCACATTTCTAAAAATCTTCCTGCTTCTACCCATGCCTCTCATCTTTCAGCCTCAACATAGCAAGACTTAGTTTAAATCCAGCAGTCAAATCACACGATGCTTCTGCTCGAGTGATTCATGTTACTCATAGTCAAGTTCTACAAAAGCTGCCTTCCATCCCTCCTGGGCCTCCCCTCCTCTTCCCCGTCCGGTACACTGGTCTCTCGGCTTTGTCTCCTGTTCGAGGGCCTTGGTTGCTTCGTCTCTGAAAAGCTCTTCCTTACAGATCATTGATACATTTGGCCAATTCAAGTCCTTTCAAATCTCATTTTTCAAGGAGGCCTACCATGACCAGAATTCCACATGCCCCTTATCCAATCCCACCTTTTCTTCCCAGGACACATCATTAAAACATACTTCATAGTTTACTTATTGTCCGTCTCCCTCCACCAGAATGTAAGCACCATGAAGGCAGGGATCTTTGTTCCTTAATGAACCCTAAGAACCTCACTTGTTGACAGAACCAACTCCATTTCCACGACTGCTGATCCTTCATGGGGAACTGGCAGGGTAGTACAAGTAGAATGACAAACAGAATTTTGTAGGCCCATCAATTTAACCTCAGGGAATATTTGTTGAAAGTACATTTCAAGGGCAGCTGCGGCTTAGCCTTAAACTATTTGAACAAAAGTAATCTTTAAGGCAAAAGATAGGAATAGACTAGAGGAAAATATTTCGAGGCAGTTAAATAAAAGGGTTAAAAATCATGAAAGCAACACATTCGCCAGGGGAACTGAGGGTGTCTAGAACATTATTCTTGCTTCAATCACTGAATGCCTTTGTGGTTCAAGCTACTTTAGACTCCAGGTATTAATGATATCTACGCAACAAAAAAATAAGTCAAGTGATAAATATAATTACACACCATCCTAAAATCAAATTACTGAAGGTCCTCCACTGGTACAATCACAGCTCATCCTTTTGCTCAGATGTGTAAAAACTTGCAAACTTAACTGCAGCTGTATCCTAAAGCTTTCCTGCACCTGCACCTTGAAGAGAAGTTCAGGCCTCCTGGTGCCCCCCAGGTGCCTCAAGCTGGATTCCCCTCTGACTACCCTAACTCTCGTTTCCATAACAAGATGCTCTGAAAGTGGTGCTGTACCGCCAAGCACCAGCTCCCTCCCTCGGGGCTGCAGCTTACAACTATTCTCTGACCTCCCCACTCACCTAGAAGTTCTGGGCCTTAACTCTTTCGGACTCAGAACCCTTTGAAAACCTGCTCACTGGCAGAGCACCTCCTGCCGCACACACCACATACAAGTGCTTCACACACGATTTAACAGTCTGAATTAGCAGGTGGTTAAGCTGTAAGACAAGGCAAAAGCTCAAAACTAAGGGCTATACACAAAATCTAGAGGGCCAGAGAGGCTATGAACTTGCCGTTACTTGCCTCTGGTCTCGGAGTAGAACAGAAATGTGAAAATTATAAACGACATTTTTCTAGTTTAGTGTCCTTTCAGCTATATTACACCATCTAACTATCTTACAAGCTCTGCAAGGACTTGATAAAAGACTGGACAGAGGGCTAAGACACTGGGACAAGAGTCTACTGGGGTACCTTCTACGGAACTGACATTCCTGACATTTAATTCTAGCTGCAGAGATAACACGGTTCAGGTGGCTGAGATTGCTGTGTGTGGACCACTGTGAAACCTAAGGACCCAAAGCCTGGGAGGAAGGGGGGAGTTATACCAAAATGAAGACACTTCTTCCTCTTTAAAAGTCATAGTTAGGTGCATTCTGGTGGCACAGGCAGCTGAGATGTTGGCATGCAAACCATGCAAAGCCAAAGGACCCAGGTTTGAGACTCATGGCTTGGTGAAAAATTAAATAAAAAGAGGCACATCCTGGAGGAGCATTTAGGTCAGATGCCTCCAAAGAACCACAGTTCATGTACATCCTCAAGGACCCAGGTCTGCTCCCTGGGTACAGGGGAACCATCACTGTGAACAACTAAATTAAATAAAAAAACCTCTTGCTCCTCTCTCGCTTGTACCTTTCCTTAAAAAAGTCAGCTATTTCTTCTCAATTACATTTTTAAAAAACAGAACACAGCCTAGCTGGAAAGAGGAACTATTTGCTTCTAGTTTCCAATGGGGTAGAGAACCAGTCATTAGCACTATCATAATTTGATTCATTTTTAGCATACAATCCTTGTGGACCATTTTCTAAAAGCTCAAAACAAACATATGCAGTTTTTTTTAAAGCTTTAATCACACCTTTAAATAGAACTGGACTACTCATGAATTTTGATCTTTCCCTTTTAGCCATCCTCTATGTCCAAAACTCTGATATAACTGAGTGGTCTCACACTTCCTGCACCGAGGAAAGTTCAGGGAGGAATGAATGAGCAGAAGGCAGAGGAGAGACATTTATCTAGCTGTTCATCCTGGTTGTTTCCATGGGTCTTGAACTGGGAACCTTGTGATGTATGTGGACTATGCATAGTGAACTGAACCACTAGGCCACCAGAGCAAACCCCCAATTCCTCTTCCCAAAGTGTCTCGCCAGGAGCAGTTATCTCCCCTAAAGGTTGCCACAGCCATGACCCCCCACCCCCCGCCACCATTTGATCTACTCTGCCTCACCTTTGCTCCCTATAGTTGAAATGGTTACCCTGTTTTCAGCCAAATACTGGGACCTGCCCCATCAGGCATCAATGACCACCTGGAACACTTGTTACACCAACCTGACCCCCAGGAATTTATGCCAATAGCATTCTACCACTATAATAATCAAAGCCCACTCCCACTAATATTCATGGGCTATTACCCCAACTAGACTAGTACATTAGGCAAAGTAGCCAGTATCTCCGAGTCTGGTACTGGGATATAGACAAATGCCCAACAGGGACCTTGTTCTGACGTCATGTGACATGGGTACAGAGGATCACCTAACACTGATCCACTTTCATGGGCAGCAGCTGAAGAAATGAGAAAAATAACCACACAGTAAAAACTTGAGAAAACTAAATTTATTAAAGGATTCTTCTTGGATATAATATCCCCTCTTGTTTCGGCAATGGGATGTGGACAGTGCTTCACACTTAGTGTGCATACAAATCACCTGTGGGTCTTGTTAAAGGCCAGACTCTAACACAGCAGCTCGGAGGTGGGGCCCAAGAGTTTTAACATAAACCCCTAGGCGATGTTATCCACCTACCAGCAACCTCGACACAAATGTTAATGCTTTACATGTTTGGAAGCCAAGTTTTTAATCAGGACAAGGAATAAGCTTTCTCAAAATTGGCTGCTCTAAATTGGTTAGTTAAATATTGCCATTTGATTCAGTCCCTAAGATGTTTCACGATTCACCTAAATTATCACTCGCTGCAATACGGTTGGGACTAAAATCCAGTTAGATCTCTAAACTCTCTGGAGTCTTTTTACCACTGGGCCAGGAGTCCACGCAGTTTTAATTTTTAAAAATAGAAGTAAATTCAACTGAGTATACAATGCAGCAGTACCAAATGAAGGTAATAATGGACTTTCACTTTTCTACACTTCCTTTATCTGAAATGATCCAGATGAAACCAGCACACACGCCCACATCCTCTGCAAAATAGCGTCACTACAAGGTGGTGGCCCTGGCCCTGCAGTTGAAAATTAAACTGAAGTAACGTGTTCAAAATTTAAACCCAAGATTGAAAACTTGACAAGTCTTTCAACTAATGGTCGAAGAAAGGTGTCTTTTGAATGTCATTACTTCAGGGACCTGGATAAGCACAGGCAAGGTTCCACTTTCACAGCAAAGGGGAAGCAAACTAGAAGAGTAAACATCACTCATATACTAACAACAAAATGCACCCCTTTTAAGAACTATGTGCCTGGTACAAATCTGAGAATTCTGCAAGCATTAAACCATTTAACTGAAGCATGTCACTTTCTTGTTCCCACAATACAGATGCAGAAAGCGAGGCAGATCAACGGGCTTGAAGTAACGAGTGAAGCGGAGAAGGCAATCAAACAAACTTGTCTCTAGGACAGCTTTCTTCTTTGCTTGTAATGCCTGTCAACAACCATAGAAATTCTCCCAAACTTAAAGGAAAACTGAATCTCAACAGTTAAACCAAAATTTATCCCAACTATCATAACAAAGCCTGTGATCCCTGCACCAGACTGAAGAACAGAAGCACTGAATAGACAGGAGCATCCTGGAACATGGGAACACTGCGCCCAGCCTTTAATCAAGATTGTAAACTCAAACCACATCCCTGCCAGCCCCCCGCCTGTGAAGTTAGGTTTGCACAGGGCCACTGACCACAGTCATCACAAGGGCCGTGGTGAGCATGGAACGAGCTGGGAAAGGGCACTGCTGCGAAGTTCAGGCTCGGGTCTGCCAGGAAACACTGGACAGAGACGACAGGGTTGTTACCAGTCATTCCCATTGAAGCTTTATGTGGCTTGAGGTCCAAGGACTTGAATATGGCCAGGCTCCTTTCACAGAATACACAATGGTAAGGCACATTTCAGCAAAAGCTTTTTATTGGTCTTTTGGATAGAAACGGGAATTTATTTGCCAGGAAGGATGATCCCATCATACTGAAAGAGAAGAGATTTTTATTTTTTCAGAACAGGAGGCAACAGCAAAGACTGTAGCAAACACTAACATCTGAGAACTCCAACTCCAAATCCCACTATCCCTTCTGGATGGAACAGGAAGCTGTAACTATGTTACATCCTGAACACAGGTGGTCGCAGGAGTTCCTAATTAAAGCCATATTCCCCTTCCAGCTACCTGAATTCACAGGGGCTGGAGGCTGGGTTATTCCTTTAAATCACCAACCCTGGAAGCCCCCATTTGCCAAGCTCTTATCTTTAAAGAAGCTGCCCACTAAGTGGTGCCAGATTTCGCACCCCCAATCCCAATGCCACACACCAACACCACATTCCACCACTTCACCTAAGATAAATCAACTTTACCTTCTGCTGGAACCAGCGCATGGCCTCCTCTTTGCTGATTCTGTGCTTGGCCCCGATGCAGCCTGTCCTGCGCTTCTTGTCTGCGATGCTGAAACCTGGCCTACCCAGCACCTGTCCCAGGAATAACCAACAGTCACCTAGCTAGCTCAGACTCAGGAGTACACGGACAAGACTCACGTATTTGAGAAATTCAGCTTAGAGTCACCTGGTGGCCCAATGAATTCTGGAACAAGAGACCCATGGTCTCGGGGTTTGATTGAACCATTACCAGCATCCCACATAAAACGCCATAGGTCTGTTTTGGCAAATGAACCTTTTAGCACCCCCACTCCCAATCTAACTTCCAATAGTAGTAATAGTTCAAGGTTCTCCAGTACCGCTTCCTAATCCCCAAAGCATTAAAAAAAACTCCTAACACCTTACTATTACAGTATGCACACTGGGGAAAACCTAAGTGGTTACTTCTATAATAAAATCCCTAACCCAAGCAAACAGCCTGATCACCAACTCTGCATGTATGTTCTCTTAAGAGAAGCCTCCCTATTCCCAAGGTCAAAAGAAAGGAGCTGGGAAAGAGCACCTTAGTGCAGCCAACCCCACACCAAATATAGCACCAAAGCTTATTTAGATTTCAGATTCAGTGGCTGGATGGAATAGCTTCCTTCTTCCACTTTTAAGCCATACTGGCATGTTTGCTAGGTTCCAGACAATAAACTTCACAACAGCAGGGATCCTATCTCTCTAGTTCAATGTTCTATCCCTATACCCGGCACAATCTGTATATCCTCCCCAGGAAGGAGAACAGAGGCATCAATCCAATATCTCAGTAACAAGAAAGCACATATGAAATAAACAAGCAGCAGAGTCCACTCTCCTCACAGACCAGGAGGGGGAAGACATTCATACCACATAGAAGTCCAGGCCGTAGATACCAATGCTTGGGTCATATTTGATACCCAGATCGATGTGCTCCTGGATGCCAAAACCAAAGTTTCCAGTATCTGAGAAGTTATTTTTTCGTAACTCGTACTCCCGCACCTGAAGAGAAAAACGTGGCAATCATACTCCCTGTCAACTCAGAATGCACCCGAGGTAACAAGCTCATCCCACAACACAAGGTAGCTCCCAAATACAATTCCAAGTAACTCGGTCAGAAAAAAAATCTGACTTCCCACTTTACCAAATCACACCCCGACTATTTCTTTCACAGAACGCTCCAACTTTCAAAGAATAGGGAAAAACCCAGAGATGGCATCAAAGAATATAATCGTTTAACCCTGTTGAGTGCAAGAAAAATGTAAGTTGGGAAAACAAGCAACAGAACAGCTGTGGTATCAGAGAAAGAACCTTACATCAGCTACTGCCGCTGGAATTACCTACATGCCCTGTTAAGTGTTTAGAGCTGCCCTATGAAAGCGCCAGCCTCACCTTTAAACCCTTCTCCAGGATCTCCTCCGCTTTGGCCCCACGGACTGTGCAGTGGACAGCAATCTTTTCGTTTCTTCTGATGCCAAAGGACCTGACGGTGTAGCGAGCTGCAAGCAGGTTAACAAGGAGTCAGGGGTTGGACTCCCACTGCACTCACCTCCTCCCAAAACATCATCCCCAAGACTCCAAAGAGACATCAAGTATCGAACCACACGCAAGGTGGTTGCATTCTAGTCACCCACATCTGTTACAGTTGGTCCCACTTGTAACACAGAAGAGATGTTCCGAATTTCAAGTCACCCAGTCATAATGCCAAAGTCAAGGACAGGAAAGTTCAATAATCAAAACAGCACACTAAAAAAGATGGTCGCTGTATTCTAAAGAAATTGACAAAATATTTGCTGAAAACGGTCTCCATATTACAGGAGATTTCTTTGGTAGGTTAACTTGCCCTAGGATTTGTCAAATTCCACCATCCTAATATCAAAACTGGAAAAAAAAAAAAAAAAAAAAAAAAAAAGGAACAGTAATGTGGACATTGCACCTAGCAGGCATTTCATATATACAAACTCAGTCTATCCTCCACAATCTTATAGAAAGCATCATTAACATCCTTTTACGCAAATAAGTTGAGGCCCAGAGGCCAAAGTCAGCCTAGCAAAATGTAACGCCGGCATTTGTTAGTCTATCCCAGCTGCACAGAGCTGTCCTTAACGCAGCTTTTGCAAGTGTAACTACCAATCAGGTCTGATACCCTTTACTGCATTCCTACCTCACCACCAATTTACTTGTAAAATCTTTAACTGGGTTAGGAACCTCTGCTCATACAAAACTTGGTGTTCCAGCACCACGATCTCTTATTACTGCAGGAACTTTTCATTTACACATTAAAATAAACGATGCTTAGGTTCCCCCTATGACAACCAACCTTAAAAGGAAGATACTGTGGGGTAGCTCAGGAACGTAAACGTTTTTTAAGGCAGGCGTCAATTTCAAAACGGGCACTGACAGTTTGCAAGGGTCATAGGCACATCCATCAGACTGGCCGCCAGCCCTTTCGTGTCTGCGACTCACCTTTGGAGAACACAGGGGTCTGACCCGTGAGCTGCTCCAGCACCTTGGCTGCACGGGTCAGTCTGTCGCCACTCTCCCCCACGCAGATGTTGAGGCAGAGCTTGCGGATGCGAAGTTCCCGCATGGGGTTCTCCTTTTCACCCTGATCTTGCTGCAAAAAGGAAGCAGAGCCGTTAACACCGCCGCAGCTGCCAGCCCCCTATTTCACACACGGTGTATTTACTTGTTTATCCGAAATGGTAACGCGCACCCTAACGGTGTCGGCGTTGGTCTGGGAGGCTTCAAGGAAGACGACTCAGGACCCTGCTTCTTCCTCCACGCACCGAGTGAGTGGAAACCGGGCACGTCCTGTGTTAAAGCTACAGGCGCGGAGAATAAACCCCAAGCAGCTCGACGTGCGCTGCGGGGACACGTGGCTGTGGGACGTTCCGTGAGTTTGCAGGCGGCGGCGTTAGATCCGCGTCTCCCCTAAGTGGAGGGACCGACTGAGTCTCCTAGTGTCAAGTCGCCAGAACCCGCAACAGGCCCAGACCCCGTGGCCCAATCGCTCCATTCGCTCCTCACGCCCTTGCCGCAGCCTAAGGCCGTGCTTCCTGACGCTCCCGGCGGCTGCCCGCAGCCTAGTCCTAGGAGAGCAGGGAGGGGACGCGGTTCCGTTCCAAGCCGTCAAGCCGCGTGGCTCTGCCAGTTTCTGCACAGCCGGCGTTGTGGACCCTGTTCGCCTCCGGCCGCGAGAAAGGCGGTCCCCGCAGGCTCGGCCGGCCACGGATGGAAGCAGATGACGGGAAGCTAACGCCAATCTCAAGTACTCACCGCCATGATGAAGGACAGGAAGAGAAAGTGACACTTCCGGCCCAAGGCCTTATGGGCAGGGAGGCGGGCTCGTCTCCCAAGCTAACAAGGGAGATGAGAAAGACGAAGAGCGGCGCGTCTGGCGAAGCGTAGCGTCGGGTTCTTCCTTGTGGCCACTGCTAGCAACTGCAGGCAACGCTGGCTGGTGACCCGGACCTAGGATTTCCAAGAACTGTTTAAAAAGCAACCTGAACTGGACTTGACTTAAGCTGCTGTTTCCTTCCCACGCAGTCACAAGATCTGATGGGTTTTACGTGATGAAATGGCCAGAACTATATTAAATCTATTGTGCAACCTATCTAGTAGATAATGCATTCTGTCACTAGATTAGCAAATGAAATTTATAGACTGGTGACTTGAGTCTCCTTAGCTGTGAAAATAGGCAAATCTGGTCCTATTTTGATTAGCTAATAGCTATGTGACCTGGGTCAGGTTACTAATTAGACCTCTCCCCCACCCCATCTTTAAAATAGGTACATAGGAGGTTGTGAAAGTTAAACCAGGTAGTGTTAGAGATGGAATTTAATCCAGAAGACCACACTAAAGGCTCAGGGCAGCTTGAGGATGGGTCTGGGACTCCAGTTCCAGGCAATAATGGGGCGCCCTGGCTTACACCAAATGCCCAGTAGCAGGACCCAAGAGGATGCCCGGACCCACCTCCAGTGGAGAGGTTGGCCTTGAGTCCTCTAGCTCCTTTAACAGGGACAAATAGAGAAAGGAGAATAAGGGGGATTTTGGTGGGAAAGGAGCCAAACTCTCTGCAGCAGTAATTCCCTTGTCTCATAGCCAAGAGAGAGGTGATCGCCCGTGGGCTCTCTTGACTTCATTCACAGGGGCAAAGGGGCTGGCGGAGGAGGGCAAAGGGAAAGGCCTCTCCTTTAAGCCTCCTGAGGCCTCCTCTGCAGAGCACTCACTGGCTCACGCAGACTTGGGCAAGGGTAGCGCCAAGGAGGGGGCTGCTTTAAACCAGGGACAGAGGCACACCCAAGTGGCTCGGGCAGCTAAGGTGCAGGCCATGCGAAGACGACAGACCCAGATTTGTGGTCTGGGCCTGGAAGTGAAAAGCAAGACAAAACAAAATGGAAAACCCTAAGAGTAGAGACAACTAAATGCAACACATGATTCTGATTTTTCTTTTGCTGTGAAACATTATTGGGACAGTTGACAAAACCTAAATAAGGTTTGTGGATTTCAGAAATGTATAGTAGGTCCTTGAATAATGTTGTTTCATTTAACCTCTTTTTCTTGTAATATTGATGAAAAAAAAAAAAAAAACTTAGAAAAATGACATTTTGGAGGACCTGGTTTTGTTGCATCTTGTTTTGCTTAAAGTCACAATTTCTGAGAACTTATAAAGGATGTCAAATGAGGACTCACTGTATTCATGTTAATTTAATGTGCTCCATTCTGACTACCGGAACTTGGATATATAAGAAAGCCTTGCAGTGCACCCTGGTGGAGCAGCCGTTAAGTCAATCACCTCCGAAGGAGCAGGCCACATATCCCTGGGTTTGAGTCCCAGGTCAGTGGGGAAGCAAGCAGGGTAAACAATCTAATAAAAATAAACTAAAGATGCCTTAAGAAAGAAAGAAAAAATATCCTCGGACTTACGAAATAACACATTGAGGCATGCTCTGGTAACCTAGCAGATATGTCTGCCACCTCTGACTGGCATGGTCCACAGACATCTCAAAGACCTGAGTTCATGTCCCAGGGCCAGGGGCAACAACCAAATGAACAACTAAAATAAAAAATAAAATGTTTCTTCCTCCTCTCTCTTCCTGCCTACTCACCTTCATTCCTGCCCGAGTTTCCTCTTAAGAAAAAAAACAACACATTCAGTATTTGGGGCTGCTGGGATCCATAAAGAGGAAGCTTAGTTTAGATAATTAAGGGGAGGGTTTTCCTTGGCTTAGGGGGTTTCTGTATACCTCCCACTTAAGTTCAGGAAGAAGTCAAGGGCCTGATAGTTAACTAAAACCTTTTAAATGTAAAATCGCTTTGTAAACAATGATTGTTAGAATGGCCAATTTACTTCTTGTATTTTTTCTGTGAATGACTTCCTTGTGTAATGACAATAAATATGCAAGGAGTCAGTGACTCTGGTGACAGTTGGGGTGATGGTTCCCCAAAAACTGTTCATGCCCTGACCCTGATTTCTTTCTATTTTCATCTTTTTCTTTCTTTATCATTCTCAATCCTTCGCGGCCACTCCCTTCAAGTACGTTCCCTGGGAACTAGCCTGACATGGGGCAAAGGGATACTATATCTGCAGCTGACTCTCTAATGGTTCAGAAAAAATATATATATTTAGAGGGACAAAGGATAAAGCAAATTTAAGATTTGGGGAAGCTAGGTAAAAGATACATAGGACTTCTTCATTAACTCTGACAAGGGTCAAGGTTAAGAAAACAACTTGAGGAGAATAGGTGTCTAGGCAGATCTAAAACAGAGCTCATTCTCCGAAACCTAGTCTCACCCCTGCTCCTCCAGCAGAGAAGCATGCTCTCCTAGCTTAGCTCTCAGTGACTCCAGTGGCCACATAGCTTTACTGATAGCTAATTAATTGCTAATTATTATGCCCAGCAGTTTCCAGCTCACTCAGCCTTTAATATCACCGTGGAACTGATATTATTGTTTTTCCATTTTATAGATGAGGAGTCAAGGCACACAGAAAACTTTGCCACCTCTTTTTTAGAGGAAAGGTACAGGCAAGAATGAAGACAACTAGGCAGGCAGCTTACACAAGCAAGTTTATAGTTACATTGGCTTTACTTATGCAGCCTTTTGCTTTCTAACTTCATAACTGTATCTGTCTTGCTTTGGGGAGTGAACAGTCACAGACACACTGTCCCAGTGTTTTCACAAGGCGGCCTTTACCTGATGATCCGGGCGTGGTGTCCTTGTGTTCTTCCAGCTCCAACTCCGACCTTGCTCTGTTTTCTGCCCCCAACAATGGTTGAAAACCCAAAAGTCTCACACCAGCACCTATAGTCTTAGCTGCCTGGCTGACCTGTTTCTATAAGTAAAGGTCGCAGGGAAGACTGTGTTTGGTGTACACACATTCGTCTCCCAGCCCCCAGCAAACAGCAGCTTCTGTGAGCTCATCACAGCCCATCAGGGGACTCTCATGTACATTTGACTGTGAACCTAGCTGGTGCTTTTCTGGGGGGCTAGGGGCTGGGGGTGTTCTTGAATGATCCTCTGACTTCAGGTTGTAAAGGGAAAGGCTTTGACCTCAAACCTCACAATGCTTTTGACAGGGGTAGGAGAAACTATCCAGCATTGCACAGGGCAGCCTCTTTGTCCCTGCTCTAAGATGAAATTCATCCCTTCCTCATGAACTGCCAGACCCTGAGGACAGGGACTTGTTCCTGTTTATTCATAAATACATCTAGCACAAATCCTGGCACAGAATTTCTTCACTAAAGTGCCTAGAGAATTCTAGGTTAGTGATTTAAACCCAGCCATGCATGATATACCTGGGAAACTGAAGAAGCAGGCTCCTAGGCTGTAGCCTGAAGCAGGTAAAATGTTAGCATCTAAGTCTCTGGGTTTCATAGGCTCTATCAATGGCTCTGATCATCCACCAGGCTTGAAAGCCACAGTAGGCTGCTGGAGTAGTGGTGAGGTGCAGTCCACACATGACCCAAGGACATGGGTTCTTGTACTGAGGATGGGAAGGGTGGGGAACAACCAACATGAACAACTAAATAAAACGCTCTTCCTCCTCTCTTCCTGTCTGCTTGTCACTCTGCTTGTTTTAATTCTTGTCTGCACCTTCCCTTTAAAAAGAAGAGAAAAGAGGCATACGCTGGTAGAGTAGTGGTTAAGTCACTTTTGCCTCCAGCCAGAGCACAGTTCATATACATCCCAGGGAAAACAAACAAGATGCACAACTAAAAATAAATAAATAAAATGATTCTTCCTCTTCTTTCTTCCTACCTGCTTGCCTACTTTATTCCTACTTATAACTTTCCTTAAAAAAGAAAAAAGAAAAAGAAAATAGGTGCATTCTGGTGGCCTAGAGGTTTAGTTCACCAGATGTAGTCCACATACATCCCAAAGGCCCTAGTTCAAGGCCTGGTCCCCAGGGAAACAACCAATATAAGCAAGCAAATAAAGTGCTTTTTCCTTCTCCTTATTCCTGCCTGCCTGCCTACTCACCTTTATTCCTGCCTGAACCTTTCCTTTAAAAAATTAAGTAAATAACACAGAAAAAATAAATTTTAAAAACCCACTGCACTAGAGAGTAGGAAGGGGAAAAAGGCCCTACTAAGCTCTGCTCTAATTGCTTTCAGTGCTTCTCAGACTTCATGTGCATCCCAGTTACACAGGGATCTTGTTACAGGTGCAACTTGAACTCAGCATGTGTGGGGGCGTCTGCATTTCCAAGCATCTCCCAGGAGATGCTCACGCTGCAGGACCATGGACTGCGCTTCGAGCAGCAAGGCTCTGAAGTGGCCCCCACCCTGTATGACACTAGGCCAACTGTCTTCCCTTTCTGGGCCCTTCAAGCCTGACACTGCCTGACCAGGTTCTGCTACCTAATTCAGGTGTAACACCTTGACTGACTGACTCCGTGGACCCATGAGGAGAGAGGAGCGGCCCAGGTAACTAGGTACTGCTGAGCCTTACCAAGGGGTGGACGCCCCGAGAAGTTTTCTGTGCACATGGGCTTGCCCAGAATCATCTGGGTGCTGGCTGAGTTCCCAAACTTGAGGAATTTTGGGCTTGTTTTCTCCCTTCTCACCCGAAGGCTGGTTCATCTTCTCCCTCAGCTCTGCAAACTCGCAGGCGACACGGGCTTCAGGGCAGTTCAGAGCTGGTGAGTGTCCAGTTGCAATACTCCAGGGTGACTGAAAATGATTCCTGGAGCCCAGGGTGGGATGGGAAGGGGTGGGTATTATCCAAGTACTCTTGGAAGCAGCAGGCTCACACCACTGTGGTGAAGCACCTTGGACACACTTTCTTTCCACATTTGAACATTCAGAGGGCATATTAAGCTGTCTCAGCAGGTCTCATGCGCGCTAGCGCAATCTTACGGCAGTGAGCCTGAGAAACTCAGAAAATGAGAAAACTGAGAAAACGTCACGGCCGGGAAGTGGCAGAGCTGGGGATGAGTGAGGATGAAATCCACACGTGTGTGCTTGTCCTTCCTCTCCCAGCATTTTAGGACAATGGATTTTAATAGTGGCAGCTGCTTAATGTGTTAGGAGACCTCAGGTCCACTGCTTTACACCTCATCGCCTCATTTAATGTTCCCAAGGTCACAGTCAGGAGGCCGCACTGGCACGAGTACAATGTGCCACATGCTGCATTAAGAAAGGATTTTGTCATGACCTGCTGGTCCACTGGGTACAGCAGGTGTAGTTCACATACATCCCAAGGTCACCAGTTTCAGACCTGGGTCTGGCGGGGGGGCGGGGAGGGGAGGGCAGGGAATAACCAGGATGATCAACTAAATAAAAATAAATAAAGTGCTTCTTCCTCTTCTCTTCCTGCCTGCCTGCCTCTGCTCACCTTCATTCCGGTGTGCACCTCTCCTTTAAGAAAAAAAGAAAGAAAAAGAAAGACTTCATTGGTGTGCCCTGGTGGAGTAGTGGTTTGGTGCATTGCCTGTAGCTGAGCGCAGTCCACATACATCTAAGGGCCTGGGTTCATGTTCCAGGGCCAGCGAGAACAACCAAGATGAACAACTAAATAAAAGTAAATAAAAAGTTTCCTTCTTTTCTCTCTTCCTGCCTGCCTGCCTACCCACCTTCGTTCCTGCCTGCATCTTTCCTTTGAAAAAAAAAGACTTTATAATCTAACTCCGAGGACCAACATAACATCTGAGATCTTCAAACGCAGATTCCAGGTTCCACCCAGACCTACTGAGTCAGAACCCCGGGGAGAGTGTTCAGAATCTGCATTTTTGTAAAACTTCTAACACCTGGTCTGAGAGCTACGGCGTTAAGGCATCGAGACCCCGAACGTACTGTGGAAACTAACAAGGTCAGCAAAATGCACTGTTTTATTCAAGGACAAACAGCAAAGACGCTGCAAAGACGCTACAAAGACAGGATTCTCACCCAGAAGCCTGCCAGGCCCAGCAGGGACCACAAGTGCAGTGCCCACTTCCTGAATGACCAGTGACCCACCTGCTCAGGGGACTGTGGGGAACCTCAGAAGGCCGCCCCAAAGTGGGCCTGTCCACCCTGGAGACCACGCTTCCCACCTCGAAGGGTGGGTCATTCTAGCTGTCACCAGACACGTTGTCACCCAGTGTCCCTCACTGACACAGTCTCACATAGAAGCCCACGTGTCACTAGGCAGGGCCTCAGTCAAGGCCTCATGGTGCATGTTCACAGGCTTGACCCCTGTGGTGACATTGCAGGATGCAGAGGTCACCACCAGGCCCTGCTCAAGGAAACCCATTTCCGTTTCTGCCAGGTCCAGGGCACAGTGCCAACGTTTGGGGTACAGAGCGAGCACCCAGGGCTGTGAGCAGCCAACCCCAGGGAGCCCACAAGTGCTCACCTCTGATCTTTTTTTTTTTTTAAAGGACAGGTGCAGGAAGGAATGAAGGTGAGCAGGCAGGCAGGAAGAGAGAGGAGGAAGACACATTTTATTTCTATTTAGTTGTTCACACTGGTCGCTTCCCCCAGGCCCAGGACTCAAACCCAGGAATATGTGCCTGCTCCTTCAGAGGTGATTCACCCAACTACTACTCTACCAGGTGCACCCTTTTTTTAAAAGAAAGATGCAGGTAGGAATGAAGGTGAACAGAGGCAGGCAGGCAGGAAGAGAGAGAGAAGGAAGGAGCATTTTATTTATTTTTATTTACTTGTACATCTTCGTTGCACTCCCCGGCCTGGGACGTGAACCCAGGTCCTTGGGATGTATGTGGGTTGTGTTTAGGTCAGAGGCAGTTGACCAAACCACTACTCCATCAGGGCTAACCAGAAAGAAGCATTTTATGTTTATTCAGTTGTTTACATGCTCCCCTCAGACTTGGGACAGGAACCTGGGTCCTTGGATGTATGTGGTCTGCGCTCATCTAGAGGCAGCTGACCTAATCGTTACCCAACCAGGGCACGCCTCACTTTGATCTGTATACCTTCTGCATGGGCTGCTGCAGGGCTTGTCCAGAGGGAGGACAGAGGGCATGATGGAGTCCAGAGCCTCTGGCAGCATCCTGCCTACTATGTTGCCTTCTTTCCTGCTGATCTTCTAGCCTGGGGACCAGGATCTCTGGAAAAGCCCCCAGACAGATGGCTTCCTCTACCCTGAGAGAACTCTGTCCCAAGAACAGCAGGTACTCTTGGGGTCTCATTCAGAGCCTTGGCTTCCTCGTCTGTGAGACAGTGATATCACCGCATACCCTCGTGTAAAGATATAAAAGGCCACACACCGTCCACTGAGTACATTGCCTAACATGTCCCATGTGCCCACAAAATGGTGGCATCTTCCCCATCTGTCCCTGAGTGGAGCCAGTACATTGCAGGAAGCAGAGATTCCTCGAATCGGGATAGTTCTTAGATCGCATTCCATCTGCTCGTTAACAGATGGGGAAACTGAAGTCCCTTCACTGGACTTGTTGGCAGATGGCACAGTTAAGCAAAACATCAGGAGCAGGAATGAAAATGACTCAAATACTCAAAACTCCTACCCTGAAAAGCCCAGGTGTTCTCCATCAGGGATACCTGAAGGACAGGACTCAGGGGCTAACAACTGTCCCTAAAGAAGCCAATTTGAGTATAAGTCTCTCTAGAGGGATGACTTTAGTATGACAGTGCATTGCTTACATGCCTGTTAAGCAGACATTAGATTTATTTCTCTAAAACCACAGCCAAAGCTCACCAGAAACAGCGTCTTTGCTCTGAGAGAGATGTCAGTGAACTGGAAATCCAGGACGGAAGAGATAGAGAAAGAATAAAGGTGGCTGATGTTAAGGGCCAAGTGGCAGCCAGGCCATCAAAGCAGTTGAACTGTTCAGCCGTCAGCCCTTAGGTGGGGCAGACTAGGGGAATCCTGGTGATTTCTTTCTCTTTGCATGCTTGATTAAATCTCTTTGATACCTCGGTCTCCCATTGGTGTCGAGGGAAACACTACAGATCAAAGGCAGGACCCAGGAGGTGCCCTAGCCCTGGGGTCACTCTCAGCCTTCGGGGAGACTCTCAGGAGGACTAAGCAGTGACTGCCATGGACAAAAAATTGGAAAGGGACCTGGGGAGGTGAGTAGAGGGTTCCAGTCAAGGAAGGCCTGTTCCAAGGAGGAGAAGCAGAGCTAGGGAGTACAGAGGTCACACGACACATCTTGCCTCATGGACTCAGCAATTTGTGGTCTAAGGAAGAGAATCACTATTTCTCCGAACACTCAGTTTTGTGGAGCATGAGGGAATGGAGGGAAGTAGGAGGCTTTGAAAAATTTTAATAAGTAATTTTACATAAATAACTCAAGCTCATAAGGAAAAAATGGCATTTCTCCTTTTTGTAGAGGGGATAATTGAGGGTCAGAAGCAAGTTGCCCAAAACCCAATGACTGACTAATGACCAGCCAAGTTAAGAATGAGGTCACCTCCTCACTCAAAAACAAACCTCACCTGTGACGATCAGCTCTCCAACTAGGTTGATGAACTTGGCGCCTCACTTGGCTCTGTGTTAGCTCACAGAGCTGCGTGATGAGGCTGTAAGGCGAGCAGCACCCCATCTTAAAGAAGAAACTGAGGTCTCCAGTGTCACAGGTGTTTCCTGAGAACCGAGTCAAAACACCAAATCAAGTCTATGTTTCTCATATTCTATAACATAGTAGGTGCCTAATAAATGCTGCAGAGGACATGAGAATGAACCACCCCCTTTCCCCCATCTCGGTAGCTGAAATGCGCGCTAAGAATCAGTGTGGGAATCAAAGCTTCTGTTTTCTGTGCTAATGTCATTTTAGATGAGCCTTCCTCGACCACGCACTGTGAAGTAGTCTCATACTGTACCTCTTCAGCCTTTAGATTGTTCTTCTCAGCACTCGTCACCGTCCACTCTTCTGCCTCCCTTTTCGCCTCCCCAGACTCCGGGCGGGGGCGGGCGCAGAGCCGCAGCTCGTTCACTGCTGGACCCTCAGCACCAAGGACAGTGCCCAGGGCGGGACCGTTCAAACAGCATCTGCAAGAACAGTGTCAGCCACTGTCTGAATCTTTCTCAAGGACCCCTGGGCATCGTGTGTCAGAAGACTACAAAGTAATGCCAACCTTGGTTTCATTGGGACTTCATTCTAATTCAATGAGCAAGGACAGATGCGAAGATGTATTTACCAAGATGCACATGGCAATTTCTCATAATGTTAACAATCATGTCCTTATATGCTGGTGACCTTGGGCTAGTTAACCACACTGTGTCCCAGTTTCTTATTTCACATGGGAATCAGATATTTTCTTCATCGGCTTGTATATATGTCAAGTGTTTATTCTTGAGTCTGGCACACAGCCCTTTCTCTAATCATTAGTCACCTTTTTCTAAGCAAACTACTGTACCTCTGTGAGATGCAATACAAAATAGTCATTAACTACTCCACATGCTTAAATGGCAAAGAAAATTATAAGTGTTATAGGTAATATTATATATAGTTTGAGTCCAGCTGTGGAAACCTGGAGAGAACTACATGAAAATTAGTTTACCTATCTGTCATGGATTGCAGTTTATGCTCCTTATCTGCATGAAATGAACCTTGGAAAACTGTTAGTCATGACTTTTATAATCAGAGAAGCTATGTATATGTGAAGAGAGGTTAAGAAGCCTCAAGTCAGTTATATGAAAGGTAGGTTTTAAGTATGAAGCATTAAGCGATCGTGGTTAGCATTTGAGCACCAACTCTATATGTAAACAGATATTCTTATGGATTCTTTTATTTAATACTCATAATCCCATAAAGTGAATCTTACTCAAAGCATTAGTACCTAACTCACCCCTGTACTCTGGGCAGGAGTCAGATTTGGAGTTTGAAGCCAGATCAGATGTCAGAGCTAGACTTCCCTGTTAGGGAAACATTGATTTAGGAATATTAAACTCTATGACTTTAGGGGACCCATGGGCCCAGTGACTAGATCTTAGACACCTTTATATTGCTCACACTCTGCTCTTGAGAGGTATGAGAGCTTCGATGCTCTGACCATAGGCTAGAATTCTAGACTCTACCAATGGAACTTTCTGGATTGATGGAAATGTGCTACAACTGTGCTGTCCAATGTGGTAGCCACACATGGCAGTTGGTCACTTGAAGAAACACAACTAAGGAATTGAGTTTGCTTGATTTAATTTTAATAATTTAAATAGACACATGTAACTGGTAGCTATCACAATGGACAGTGCAGATCTATGCATATGAATTGTATAGTCTTGAATTACCTCTGTTTGTTCATCTGTGAAATGGGGATCAAATCACATATCCCAGAGTGATGGAGATCACTCACAGTGACGGGCCTCTAAGCACTGTACATCCTGGGCGTTACAGTATAGGAGAAGCTCAAAGATTAGAGTGAGAAGGTCATGCGGAACTAGCCCGCCCTAGCCAGCCATCACTTTGGTGCTGGGCTGTGTCATGCTGTCCCCATGATAACCCGAGAGGGACGCTAAGGCAGCAGCCTTAGAGTTACAGGTGATTTCCACGTAGGTCTTTACCTCTGGCTGATCTCCTTGAATTACACACTACTGTAAGGAGAGTAGACAAGTAGGCAGGCAGGAAGAGGGAGGAGAAAGAAGCATTTTATTTAATTTCATTGTTTATCTTGGTTATTCCCACTGGCCCCAGGACCTTGGGATGTGTGTGGACTGTGCGCAGCCACTACTCCACCAGGGGCACCTACACTCTCAGGTTCTTAATCACTGACTGCCCTATGCTAAATGGTAGTTGTGGCTGATAATTGCACCAGGAGTCCTGGGTAAATTGAACTCTTTTCATCTCTGTCAAAAATGAGGCCACTGAGGTGCACCCCGGCGGCTCAGGTGCTAAGTCACTGCCTGGAGAGTGGACCAGGTAAAGCCCAAGGACCCCAGGTTCATGACCCAGGCTGGGAAGGAACAACCAAAAATAAATAAAAGTGTTTCTCCTCTTCTTTCCTTCCCTCCAAATGCTTCTTCCTGTTCCTTCCTTACTCTTTTTTTTTTTTTTAAGAGAGAAAGAGAAAGGAGGAAGAAGCATTTGTAAGGAAGGAAGCAAAGAAGGAAGGGAGGGATGGAGGGAGGTGAAAAGAAAACACTTTTTATCAGTTTATTTATTTTGGTTGTTGCCCTGGGTTGGAAACCCAGGTCCTTTGACTTTACATGGTCTACAACCCAGCCTTAGTTCCTGAGCTACCAGGGCAGGCCACTTCCTTCCTCTCTTTAAAAAGAAAGAATGGAAGAAAGGAAGGAGGGAAGGGAGGGAGGGAGGGAAAGAGGGAGGGAGGGAAATGAGGCTACTGGAAAGGTCAGTAGCATAGCCAGCATGCCTTCCTGGTCAAGGGTGTGCTCTGCCACTGATCAGCTGGGTCCTGGACATTTGTTCACTTTAGCTTAATTAGAATCTATGCTGAGTAGAGAACAGAGCACAGCTGACTTCCTAAGAAAACAATCAAGGTCAGTAAGATAGGGCCCGAAGCCAGGTGTCCTGGCTTTTGCGAGTGTGGGAACTTTCATGAAGTTCATCACTGTGTAGACGATATATAAGAGAAGCAAATAGTGATCAAATAGTGATCCAGGGTGCAGGACGTCAGGGCCACATCCCTCATGCCATCAGACAACTGCTCCAGGCACGCTGCTCTAGTGTCGCCTCCCCACTTCCTCAAGGCTCAGAGGGCCCTTCCTCTGGGAAGCCCTCAGGGCTGCCTGACCCACATTCATTGCCCCTGCCCTGCGTGCCTACAGCACCCGGGCCATTGCCAAGCTTGTCGTGAGACATGGGGATGTGTGACCAGAAGCCCCTGGAGAGTAAGGCTTAGGTTTACCTCTGTGTCCCATGGACAAGCTGCGCAGCCCTTCTGGACCTCGTTTGCCCCACCTGGAAAGGGCAGCCACCCAACTGCTGGAATGATTGAGGCGCCCATCACCTATCCTCCCAGCAGGTGCTCAGTGTGGGTGGGCACCCCCTCCCAGGAAAGCCAAGACTGGAAGGGGCTGGGGTGGCTGGCGCAGAGCAGGTGAGCCTGGGCCGCCTCCTTGAACCTGTCACAGGTCCTCTTGTCGATGCCGCTGCGTTGTAGATCAGGTGCCCCGCCGTGGTGGACCCGCCTGAGTCCATGGGGCCAGCGACCATGACGTTCACGTGGGTTTCCTCTTTGCCCACGCTGGGGGCTGCTCGGAGAGTGACAGGTGAGATTGGGGTGCACGCTGCCCACCCTCTTCCCCTGTTCATTCTCCTTGGGACTCAGCCAGTTCAGCCAGCGGAGGGTGAGCCAGCAGAGGAAACCCATGGGCCAGGAAGGCAGTAGATGGGCCTCCCCAACACCTGGTCCCCTGAGAAGGTGTCTGGTCTCTGCCCCAGTGCCAAGGAAGATACCTGCCTCCAGAGCCAGGGGTGGCGCCTCTCACCTCCTCCAGCTTTGAACAGGCTGGCTGGGCCCTAGACCCACCGCCTTCACAGTTGAAGCCCCAGGCCCGGCCCTCACATCCTTCAGTCCTGTTGACTCTACAGGCTTCTCAGGATCCTGTGAAAAACCCAGATGTCGGTTCACAGGAGGGTGGGCTCTGGTGATTCAGGCAGACAGGAGCCACTACCTGGCAAAAGGAGGCCCCTGGGCTGTGAGAGGCCGAGGGTAACACGTTCTCTAGGAGTTCAAGACCCAAAGGCAGCCCTTGGATGAAAGCAGGAACCTCGGGTCTAGAGGAGGCATCCCCACTCTTGCTGTCCCCCAGCATTCAGGTACATGGGAGGGGCATAGCTGGCCCCTGGGCATCGCCAACCAGGTAGATCCATCCCTGCTTCCCACAGGGATCTCAGGGCCTGAGCTGTGGCAAACCTCTAGTGAATGCTGCCACCTTCCAGACCCTGTGTGTGCCATCTCCTTTAGGCTACTACTGTGGGGAAAATGAGGAAACTGAGGTGCAGGAGCAGGACCTCTGTGAGAAAGCAGAAGAAGAAGGGCTGGAACTCAAGTTGTCTTACCCCAGACTTGTAACCAGAGCCCTGCTCTGCCCCTCAGTGAATTAACGTCTGAAGAAATGAAGGATGTGAGTCCAACCCCTAACCCCTGTGGTCCCAGCCCACAGCACAGGGTCTCTGTGAGTGAATGTTTACAGCAGGACCTGGGGGAGGGTAGGAGTAAGATGAGCTGCTGGGAGCCTCTGCCCGCTCCAGGAAGAGCTGCCCCAAGGTAGAAGGTCAGAGCTGCTGGTTGAGAGGTTAAGGCCAGTGTAACACCAGCATTCTCCAGAGGTTCTGGAACCAACCACACATCAGTTCTTGAGGACCAGGCTCTGTGCCTGGACACCAGCTTGATATGGGGATGATAGCAGAAATAGAACAGGGTCTCAAGTAGGCAAACCTAGTCAGGTTAGATCCTGGCCACTCTCCTTCGACGGGTTCCTTAGCCTCTGTGAACCTCAATTTCCACCCACCTCTCTTGACTGCCTTGATTATGGGCCCTAGGGCACCCCCCATCCCACCCCACCCCACCCCACCATGATGCTGATGCTGCTTGAAAAGACTTAAGACAAAGTAGAAACACATGGGGGCACTCTAACCACAAAGCACAGAGTAAATCAGGGCACTAGAAGAAGGCAGACCTGTTATTCTAACATTTTTCTGATCACACTGACCAATTCTGGTGCTTCCTCTTAAGATACAGGGAGTGGTAGAGAAATGGTTTGTGAGTGGGTGATTGGATCATGGAGCTAATTTCACCTGTAAGCTTTGCTTTTTGTCATTTGGCATCTTGTGTATTAATAACATTTCTTAGCTGCACAACCCGTTGGTTCCTAAAAGGCACATTAAGGCCCTTGGGATGGATGTTCATACCATGCTTCTCTGGCCTTTCAGCACATGCATCTGAGTGTCTGTGGAGAGTTGGGGAGGAGACTGGTTTTGGGATTCAAAGACCAGGCCCCAGTCCAGCTCTGTCACTTCCTGGCTGTGTGTCCTTGGGAGGTCACGTTACCTCTCTGAGCCTCATCAGCTCGTCAGTGAGAGGGGGACGCTGAGAGTCGTCCTCTTAGGCTTATTGTGAAAATGAAATGAGCTGTAAAAGGGTCTGCTGTGGGCATGACTAAGTTGTATGGTGTCGGCCTGTGGAAATACGTCAGTAAGCACCCAGTAATTTTTTTTTAAGAAAGGTACAGGCAGGAATGAAGGTGAGTAGGCAGACAGGCAGGAAGAGAGAAGAAAGAAGCACTTTATTTCTATTTTAGTTGTACATCTTGGTTCCCCCCCCCCCCCACTGTCCCCAGGACTCAAATCCAGGTCTTTGGGATGTGTGTGGACTGCGCTCTGTTGGAGACAGCAGATATAACTGATAATCCACAAAGGCACCACTAATAAATGGTTTTTAAGATGCTTTTTTTTTTTTCTAGACTGTCTCTCTAGTGGATCAGAAATTTCATTTTATCTCTCAAGAAGTTTTTCTTATATTTGAGTTTTTAAAAACACCAAATTGGCCTTTTTGCCAATATCAAGTTGGTAGTGACTTGACTGTCCTTCTCTGCACCAACCTGTCAGAGTCCCAGAAACTCCACTAGTAACAATGTGAAGCTTGTGCTGCCGGAGCAAAGTCCCGTGGCCTGGGTGGCTTGCAAACAACAAGATTTTATTTCTCATAGTTCTAGAGGTTGGAAAAATCTGAGATCGGGGTGGAGTGAGGGCCCTGCTCTGGGTGGTGGACTTTGTTTTATTTTTAAGGAAAGGTGCAGGCAGGAATGAAGGTGAGCAGGCAGGCAGGCAGGGAGAGAGGGGAGGAAAAAGCACTTTATTTATTTTATTTAGTTGCTCATCTTAGTTGTTCTCCCGGCCGAGGACTGGAGCCCAGGTCGTTGGGATGTGTGTGGACTGTGTTCTCAGCTGGAAGCAGCAGACCAAACCACTACTCCGCCAGGGCACCCCTGGAGTTCCTGAGTCCTCACATGGGGTGACCCTCTCTGGCCCTGGTACATGAACCGGGATCCCTGGAATGTATGTGGACTGTGCTGGCCAAAGGCAGCTGACCAAGCCGCTTCTCCAGGTCTCTGGCGTCTTTTTTGTAAGGAGATAATCTCATTCATGAGACCTAAATACCTCCCAAAGCCATCCGCTAGCTAATACCATCACAGCGGACATCCAGATTTCAACATGAATTGTTGGGCCAGCATTCAGACCAAAGCAAGCACTTTGTTATTTGGGTTCGTCTCTGAAAACACCACCGCCAGCTCTTCCTCCTTTCTCCCTTTCCTTCTCCCACTGCCTTGCTAGCTCTTTAGATTCCATCTTCAAGCACTTTGATTTTGCCTAAGGCTTCAGCCTCCAGCTAAACCTGTTCTAGCAGAGAAGAGCCCATCTTGAAGACCCCACTGTGGGGCCTCCAGGGCAGGGACCATGGCCCTGTGACCCCTAAATGCCGCAGGGCCTAGTAAAGGGTCTTCACGGAACACTTACAGAAGCAGTCAGTCTTACCTGGAATCAAAAGAGTGCACCTTCTATCATCTTTGCAGCCAGGAATGAAGTGTAGGGGGGCCAAGGTCAGTTTTTCACAGGTCTGCCTTTTCACCCAGAACACTAACACTTAAGATTCGGGGAAAAAAAATGATAAAATAATGCATAATCACAATCTCTTTTTTTCCTCATTATAAAAGTAATACATGTGGGGATATAAAAATGCTACATCCACTCTGAAAAGCCTTTTAGCAGTTTCTCTTAAAACAAACACTACACAACCCAGCAGTTGCGCTCTTGGGCATTTGTCCCAGAGAAATTAGATGAAGCTCCCGCCACAACCTGTTCATAGCAGATGAACCAAATGTTCCTAGCAGCTCTGTTTGGAAGAGCAAAATATTGGAAACAACCCAAATGTCTTTCATATGGGTGAGTGGCTGAACAAATGCTACTATATTCATCACATGGACTACGACTCACCATGCCAGGGATAAACTATTGCTCTAAGCAATAACCCAGATGCATCTCTGGGGTATTAAGCTTAGAGGAAAGTCAATCCCAAGAGATTACATACTAGGTGATTCTACATACAGAACATTCTCCAAAACTATAGAGAGGGAGAACAGATGGTGGTTGCCAGAAGGCAGGGGTGGGAATTTGGGGTAAGGTGGGAGTGTGTGAGAATGCAGAGAGGTAGAAGAGGCACTGTTTGATGGTGACAGGAATGTCCCGTATCTTGACTGGTGGTGGTTACTCACAGCCTAGACACGCGATGAACTAAAAACACACACACACACAGATGCAATTTTTAAAAATGGAGAAAACTGTCATGCCTTGGTGGCTCAGGTGTTAAGCCTGCAGCTGGGGTACAGTCCATGTGAGCCCAAGGGCCCAGGTTTGTGGGAAAAAAGAACAATTAAATAAGTAAATAAAATGTTTCTTCCTCCTTCTTCCTGCCTGCCTGCCTTCATTCATGTCCAACTCTCTCAAAAAATTAAAAAATAAAAAGATAAGATAAAGAAGATCTGCAGCCCAGTTAATAGTGCACTGGAGAGAGCCCCTGTGTCTCAGGCAGCTGAGACACCAGCGTGCAAACCACATACAACCCAAGGACCCAGTTTTGAGACCCAGGGTTGGGATGTGAAAACAATATGAGCAACTAACTAAATAAAGATGTTTCTTCGTCCTCTCCCTGCCTTCTTTCCTCTCGTTAAAATGATGATGATGATGACGCTGTTGATGATGATATACCAAGAGCAATGTCAATCTCCTGAAATTTTGTTTTCTTTCTTTGCCTGGCCTTGGTCTTGAACAGGGTCCGTGGGTTTTACATGGTCTGCCCCTGAGCCACTTCCAGTGCCTGAGCCACACGCGTGTGGCCATTTCCCAAATCTGATGCTGTACTACAGCTCTGAGATGTCTCTGGAGGGAAACTGGATGAAGGGTACACACGTCTCTCTGTATGCTTTTCAAACCTTCCTCTGAGTATATAGTTGCTGCACAATAAAAGTTTAATATATTTTGGGAAATAAAGGTGACTATGAGAGGCCTTTCCATCTTCTCCCAATATATTTAGTGCAAATATGCTCCTCTTTGCAGGGGAGGGTGCCCAGGTTCCAGTTCCCTGTGTCCTGTGGCTCCAAGCAGGGTGATGAAAGTGTGAGCTCACAGGTGCCTCTCTAGAAGTGTACAAAAAAAGAACTCACAGTTACATCATATTCATATACAAAGATCTCTTTCAAACCAATGAAAGGTGCATCCTGGTGGTTTAGCAGTTAAGTCCCCCAGCACAGTCCACATACATCCCAAGAACTTAGGTTCAAGACCGGGAGGTGGAGGGGGTGGAGGGAGACCAACCAAGATGAACCAGTGAATAAATAAAGCACTTCTTCCTCCCCTCTTCCTGCCTGCACCTGTCCTTTAAAAAAAAAAAAAAATTGATAAACGAGTCCCTACATGGCTCACCCTGGTGGCCGAGAGGTTTGGTCCACTGTAGAGCAGCTCACAAACATTCCCAAGGACCTGGGTTGGTGTCCTGGGTGGGGAGAACACCCAAGATGAACAACTACATAACAAATAAATAAATACTTCTTCCTCCTCTCTCTGCCTGCCTGTCTAGTTGCCTTCATTCCTGCCTGTACCTTTCCTTAAAAATAAAAAGAAAGAAAAGAAAGAATGAAATTATTCATTTTTTAAAGCCATTGTTGGTGAAGATGTGGAAAAATGGGCACTGTCATCCTGTGTGGGTGGGTATTCCAATTAACAAAGTTTCTGCAGGGCATTTTGGGAAACCTGAAAATGTGTGACTTACTCAAGTCTAGATCTTTCTCAAAAGGAAGTTTCTGGAATCATTTACAGCAGAGGGAGGGTCTCTGGGGTGGGCAGAGGTTGCCAGGGCCCTGGTGAACCCCAGGGTGTGGAGCCTCAGGGAGGTCACTATTGACAAGTTGGAAAAGAAATATTTCCAAACTTTGCTGACCGGTACTGCCATGCAGCGCATCTCTAATGCCAGTTTTTAAAACTAAGTTTCTTTGTTTCTATTTTCCTAAAGGAAAGGTGCAGGCAGGATGAAGGCGTTTAGGGAGGCAGGAAGAGAAAGAAAGAAGCAGCACTTTTTTTAATTTAGTTGTTCATATTGGTTGCTCCCATTGGCTGTGGGTCTCACGCCTGGGTGTTGGGGTGTGAGTGGCCTGCATCTAGGCCTCCGGGGCCAAAAGTAAAGTTGTTGAAAAGTTGCTTCAGCTTCCTCATGTAGTCAGAGCTGGGAGCTGGGGTTTTGGGCCTTCTGGCTGAGCATAGGTCCCAGGGCTGCACTCCACAAGGTGGGTCCCTACCAATGTGAGCTCCACGGGACATGGGGGACTAGATGAGGTAGCAGGCCAGGCATGACCTCCAGGAGGCTGGGCCAGGAGACCAGCATCCCTGTGTCCAGGACTTACTTCTTGCCGAAGGTGCCTGTGAGGTGACCCCTGAGAATTTGGATAATGAGGACGTAAGAGGCACTGGGCAGGGGGCTGGGTGCCTGAGCTCTAGCCCAGGTACCTGGCATGTGGGACGGTCTGAGAGCCCTGGGATGAGGCCTGCCTCCCGAGCTCATTCAGCCCTCTCCACACACCCTCTGGCGGGTTTTCTTCCCATTTTTCAGATCAAAAACTGAGGCTCAGAAAATTGAGATGACCTTTCATCTTCAAAGGTCACACTGCCTATGAGAGGAAGGATTTGAATACAAGCCTTTCATCTTCTAAGACCTTTGCCATGATGCCATCCCCAGCCCTGGACATGTACTGTGTTTGGTGATGGATTGAGACAGGCTGAACAAATATCTCCACCAGACTCGGGGAGGCAGAAAGTGTGGGATGTCCCCTGGGAGTGGAGCCAACAGCAGATGAGGCTCATGTCCTGTTGGGTCCCCTGAAACACAGTTCCTGCTAAGTTCCCCATGCACACCCACCTTCGCTCTGGCTGTCCCCTCTGCCTGCAGCATCCTCTCCTTTCCTCCCCAGGGATATTCATATCAACCTCTTCCAATAACCATTCAGAAAAGGTTATTTTAGCAACGAGGAGAGTCACACTCTGAGAGAGGAAGTCATAGAACTGAAGTCCTACAACTAGTAAGTTCAGAGCTGGGGTTAGAGCCCAGTCTGACCCAGTCCAGGGCTTCCCACCTCCCACTGAACCCAAACGTGTAAAAAAAAATTTTTTAAAGGAAAGGTGCAGGCAGGAATGAAGGGGAGTAGCCAAGTGAGCAGGAAGAGAGAAGAGGAAGGAGCATTTTATTTTATTTAGTTGCTCATCTTGGCTGTTCCCCTGGGCCCAGGTCTTGAACGAGGAACCTTTGGCTGTATGTGGACTGCACCTCCAGTGAACTAAGCTGCTTGACCACCGGGAGATGCCCTAAACTTGTAATTCAATACCCACTGGAAACACTCTTTTCCCCTTTTTCAGATGAGGAAACAGACTCAGAGGAGGCAGTAAGAATAGTTGGACTTGGGTTGGGATCCCTGCTTCAGCACTTAGAGCTGTGACCAGTGGCAGGTGACTTCACCTCCCTGAGCCTCAGTGCTCCATCCATAAAACGGAGCAAATGATAGCACTGCCTCTGAGGGTTTTGTAACAATTAAGCAGATGCAAGTGTTTTATGTATTACATGAGGTTACTGTTATTAGGATGGTAACTGATACTTGTTACCCAAGTGTTATCTGCCTGAAGGGAATTCTCTCCTCTCCCTCATCACATTTCCTCTGCCTGGGGCTTCTGTTCAGGGCAGGCAGCATGAAATTCCAAGTCAGGGTCATAGCACAGGCCTGGGCACAATATGTGATCAGAAAATGCTGAACAGTCATGCCCTGATGGAGCAGTGGATAAATCTGCCAGCAGGGCGCAGTCCACACACATCCCAAGGTCCCAGGTTCGTGTCCTGGGTCTGCGACCTGGGTCTGGGGGGAACAACCAAGATGAACAACTAAACAAAATAAACAAAATGTTTCTTCCTCCTCTCTCTTCATGCTTGCCTACTCACCTTCATTGCTGCCTGCACCGTTCCTTTAAAAAAAGAAAAGAAAATGATGGACAGACACATAGAGTGAGGCAAAAATGGGGATCATTCATAATGACAGCACCATGAAAAAGGGTTTGGCACAAGTATGTGGCCAAGGGGTTAGGGACACCCACTCTGGATCCAGGCTGTCTGGCTTAGACCCCAGCCCTGACTAGCTGTGTGTGCTGTGGTGCTGCAGACTCCCTGTTTTTCTGTCCTTGTTGACAGGATTAAATGAGGTAATGTGGGTAAAGAGCTAAGACTGGTCTCCGGCACATAGTAAGTGCTCAATAAATGGAAGATATTCATGCCAGTGAATCCTCCATTGTTTAACACGGGTAGTGGTGGCATCTCCTCTTATCCAAGTATGTTCCAGAAACTTTCTGTGGTCCTTGCAGCAAACTCTGACATACTACTATGACTGTCCCACTCTGCAGAGGGGCAGGCTGAGGCTCTCCTGTCTCTTAGAGGCAAACAGTGCGGCTGCCTGGCCGCCTCTGATACTCTCTTCCCACAGTCTCTGTCTCTAAGCCCTGCTTCCGGATCAGGCCTGTGAGTGGGAGTAGAGGGTTGGGGGGAGTTTTTGGTTTCCCCTGTTCCCAGGCTGGCTGAGGGTGACAGCCCTGAGGGGGGGTGTCCTAGGCAGGACCCAGCCAGGTGCCTGGGGGGTGCCCGGGATGGGCAGCTTTGCCTCTTCACTTTCCCAGGAGGGTGTGGGTGGGCAAAGAGAGGCCCAGCCACCTGGCACGGTGGTTGGAGTTGGGGACAGGATGCATGCCTTCTCCAGCCTTGTTCTCCTTCCTTCCTGTCCCTACCACCCCCACCTCAGTGCCCACCTCCCAGGAGAAGGGGTGGAAACCAGACTTACCTGGATCCTGGCTGGGCCAGAGCAGCTGTGGAAAAATGGACATTAAGCAGGCACCATGAAAGCTGCTTGATCAAACTCCAGTGAACCTTCCACTCTTCCTTCTCTCAGTAAGACCCACGGCCCGGAGCTCAGGAGACACTGGGCCAAGGCATATGAGTCCCTCTGCCATTTGCCCCTGTACATTTGCTGTTTAGAGTTTTGGTACCTCTCTACTAGCAGTTTCACAAATTTGTATGTACTAAAAAAATACAAGGAGTTAAGCATTTTCAAGATAATAAGTAGTTGGTAGGAAAAGCATTGCAAGTGTGTAACGTGGACGCCTGATTCTGTTTTAGCAATCGGGGAGGGCTTCCTAGGGGAGGTAACTTTTTTGTAAAAGGAAAAGTACAGGCAGGAATGAAGGTGCGTAGGCAGACAGGCAGGAAGAGGGAGGAGGAAAAATACATTTTATTTTATTTTTATTTAGTTGTCCACACTAGTTGTTTCTCCTTGGACCCAGGACTCCAACCCAGGGGTATGAGGCCTGTGCCCTTCAGATTCAGAGGTGATTGATCTACTTTTCTCCCTCCTCCTCAGGACACCTAAGGGGTTAGGGAAGGAAGAATGGGAACCATTTTGCCAAAGAGAAAGTTTTCCTTGCCTAGATTTCCTAGCAAGTACCAGCCTGAGAGACTAGCAACACCCATACAGACCCTGCAAGTCAGACCCCACAGAGACACCAGGGAGGCCAGGTCTCCACCTGAAGCTGCTTCCCCATCAGTAAACCAAAAAGGAAGGGGGCTGGCTTACATGCCCCCCCAACCCCTACTCTCGCGGTCCTCTGCCTCCATCACAGTCCACACGCGGGCAGGTGGGCTTGCAGAGCATCTCACAGATATGATTTTGAATCCTGGGTTCTTTTCTACTTCTCTGAACCTTGGACTACTCGCTGGTAAAATGAAGCCTCCCAGGAGGACGGTGCCAAGCTGGGGAAAGAGCACCTCCCCAAGGCGGCGGAGCTCCGCATCGTGGCCAGCAGATGGCGCCATCGGAGCGCCAGTGTCTCGGCCCCAGCTCCCCAGGCTCCCCTACCGCGCTGCAGGGCCCCAGGCCCACCGCCCGCCTCTGCGGGCTGGGGCGTTGTTGGAGGCAGCAAAACTCACTCTAGGGTGTTAAGAACCCACACTTTGAAGCCGACAGGCCCACACTAGACTCTTGATTCTACCCCTTAGTAAAAGCAAAGTGACTTTGGGTAATTTGCTTCACTTCTCTGAACAGCAGCGCCCCTTCTGCAGAGTGAGGGTGTCACTCACCTCCGGGGTGGTTGTGGGAACGTTGAGTCCCATCTCGGAGGCAAACACTCCTCAGCATTTAGGGACGTCAGTGATGTGGCTAATACGACTGACCTGAAGTCGAGCACCGTCTCCTGCCCTCCCGCAATCTGCTCATCCAGTCACAGTGTGTCCCCAGCTTTCACTCCTGCCCTCTGCCCTGTCTGGAATCCCCTCCTCCATTTTATGACTTTTTCGAAAATGTGAGATTGATGTTTTCCTAATTTTATTATAAAACTTTATTGACATATAATATCTCTATCATAAAATTTACTCATTTGAATTGTGCACAACCATTTACTTGTGTACGATTTGTGTACAATTCAATGATTTCCAGTAGGACTACCAAGTTATAACCAAGTTTTGATTGTCAAAATTCTCTATCTCAAATTCCACCTTTCTTCTGAGTCCTAGAATCTTAATTCTCATGGCTCTTCCCTCCCAGTCCCTCTCCCAACACAGTACATCCCTGAACAAATGCTTCGCTGTCTCCACCCCAATCCCTCTTCCAGCCTTTCCCATCTCCCTTCTTGGCTTGATCTCTTTTCCTTGTGTTCACAGCACTTCATTCATGCGGCACTTAGTAGATGCTCAATACAAGTTCCACACACGAATAAAATAAACAGCATCATCAGGAGCCCCAAGTCATCAGAACCCGCCCCAGCCAGCCCGCTGAGTCCCACCTGGATCTGTCTGTCTGGAGTCCACCCCTGCCCAGAGCCATGGCTTCCCCCAACCCCACACTCCTGCCCTCTCTGTTTCAGAGCCTCTTCCCTGCGCCCCCGGCCCCCACACCCCACCTCAGTCTCTCCTCGGCTCCCAGAGTGACTTCTCTGAGAGCACATCTGATTTCATCATCCTCACCCGCTTGACTACAGTGAAGTCGAGGTCCCTAACTTGACACATGCAGCCCTTCCTTTCTCCCTCAGCTTGCAGGCTCCATTTACCCCAGATATGAGCAGTGTGGCCCCATGGCTGGAAAGCAGGTATGGAGTCAGCCTGACTGGGGCTCACATCCAGTGGTAGCCCCTCATCTGTCAAGTGAGAGTAATGATAGGATGGATCTGCAGGGTGCTTGTGAGGATTAAACAGGATGAGGGTGGGGAGGCACTTACAATAGGGCCACACACATAGCCAGTCCTCAGTACAGGTGCATTTCATGTCACTGAGGGCTCCAAGCACACTGAAGTTTTGCTCCTCAGGGTTCATCTGCCAAGACTGTCTTTCCTCATTTTCTCCAGCAGGGGAGCTGCAACCCATCCCCAAAAGTCCCAGGGAGATGTGCTCTCTCTGGGAGGTCTGCCCCAGGTCTCCTGCAAGTCAGCGAGAATGAGAACTTCCTTCTTCACAGAGCAGATCACACTAGGACCCCTCTCTCCATCTCCCTCAGGAGGAATCCAACATCAAGTCTGAGCTCAGTTATCTCCCAAACAGCTCTCAAATCTCTCCCCATCTCTCATCCCCACTGCCACCTCCCTTATACCAGCCACCATTGTGACCACCCTACTTCCACTCTGTCCCTTCAATGTTCTACCCAGAATGAACAACTGCTCTTATTGGCTCTCCCCTGCAACTCTTCAATGGCTCCCAGGCCCACTAGACATGCTAGAGGCTCTGACCCCTCCCTGGCCACATACTATACCTTATTCCTTCTACTCACTGGGTTCCAGTCACTGATCTCAGAAGCACCCTTCCCCTGTCCGACCTCAGGACCTTAGCACATGCTATTTCTACCCCCTGGGCCTTCTCCCCGCTGTATCATTCCTTACTAGCTCCTTCAGATTCTGATCTCCTCAGAGACTCTCTCTGATGCTTCCATTACCACTCAATCCAGATCCCTCGTGATATGTCTTCATAAGACTCTGTGTTTTTGCTTCTTAACCCTTGCAATTTGCAGTTATATATTTGAGTATTTATTTGATGAATATCTGCCTCCCTCATTTCCTTTGGAAGCTTCCAGAGAGTGGAGGTTGTCTTGTACCTCGGTGTCTCCAGTGGCCTGGCATATACCATTGGAATGCCTGAAAGTGGTTTAATTTCTTAGGTGTGCCCTCTGCTCCCTTGTCCCCAAGGAAGAGCCCTAGTCCAGGTCAGTGTTTCTAAATCGACTCCCGACCCCTCCTTGGCCTGGATCATGAAAGGAATCAACAAATAATACATGAATGAATGGTGACATCCTTTCCTGGTCTTCTTAAGCTTTGTATTTTAACTATGTTTCAAGAAACACGGTGTGTGTGATAAAATAGGAGAATATCATAGTGGGCATTGGAACTGGCAGTCACTGCCTAATTAGTCCCTCAGGAAACACGTTCTCTGACTATGAACATCTCCAAAGGTCTTTGTCATTTACTTTCCAGCCCTGATCTCAACCCTGGGGGATTGACAGGGCAGTGTCACTATTTCCTGCCTTTACAGAAGAGAAAATGGAAGTTCAGGAAGATGAAGGCATGTCTGCAGGAGGCTGACTGGGCTCACTGCCAAGCCTCCTGGGTCCTGTAACTTTCTACTCCCTACTCCCCAAGCCTGGACTTTAAACTGCGCAGGCACAGAGCACATGCGGTAACCTCACTGTGCCCAGTACCATGCCTGGTCAGGACGTGGAGGCTGTTGAATGGATGCATCGGAGAATGAATGTTTCCTTCTGAGCTGCAGAACCAGACCCAGGGCACCCTCCCCTCTTCCGAAGACCACCCAGAGATGCTTCCTCTAGTCAGCACTACCTCAGCTGGGAGTGCAGGGGGAGTCCCAGAAGGGAAAAATCACCTGGGCATGAGGAAGAAGGCTCACCTGCAGCAGCGCCTCCTGTGCACAGTACTTTACAGTTTGCAAAGCCCTAGGCGATCTCAGAGGCCTCTGCAGGTAGCAGGGCAGAGCAAAGAAACAAGGAAAAAGGAAAGAAGAACTTCTTCCTGCAATTTGCAAAGCCAATGTGTGTTTTTAGAGACAATTTAGTACCGTGCTGTCCAATGCAGGCCCACTTAAGACATGCAGCCATTCAAACTTAAATCAATTAAAATGACCATAAATGAAAAACTTTTTTTTCTTTAAGGAAAGGCAGTGAAGGCAGGAATGCAGGTGAGCAGGCAGGCAGGAAGAGAGAGGAGAAACAATTTTAATTTTTTTTAATTGTTCACACTGTTTGTTCCCCCATAGATCAAACCCAGGGGTATGTGACTTGCTCCTTCAGAGGTGATGGACCTAACTGCTGCTCCACCAGGGCACGCCAAAAAATTTTAAAGAAAGGAAGGAAGGGAGAGGAGAAAGCAGCATTTTAAGGAAGGAAGAGGGAAAAGGAGCGAGCATCTTATTCATTTGTCTATTTGTTTTGGTTGATTACCCCACAAACCCCATGCACCGCCACCCCCGCACCCCTCTGGGGTCCTTGGGCTGCACATGGTCTGTACCCCAGCCACCAGGGAAGGCACATCTAAGTTGAATTTAAAATCCAGGTGCACCCCGGTGGAGTAGCGGTTAGGTCAATTGCCTCCAAAGGATGCAGGCCACACAACTCTGGGTTTGGGGGGCGGGGGGCACAATCCAAGTGAACAACTAAAAGAAAATGTTTTCTCCTCTTTCTGCCTGTCTGCCTACTTGCCTTCGTTTCTGCCTGCTCCTTTCCTTTAATACAATTTTTTTTAAATCCAATTCTCATCAGCCCCACTTCAAATGTCCAAGAGCCACCTGAGGCCAGGGCTCCCTTGTTAGGGCAGATAGAACATTTCCATCCGTGCAGAAAGCGCTGTAGGACATACTGATTTACGACATACAAATAAGCAAAAGGAAGGGGAAAACACCTGTAATCCCACTTCCCAAAGAAAACGACGGCGAACAATCTGGCATGGATAGTTTCAGTTTGTTCTTTGGGAGGACATTACTTTTTTTTTTCCAAAAATGGATGAATGCTGTACAAACCTTTTTTGGTCTCTTTTTTCACTTATGAAAGCACAGAAAGTGTCTTTACTACACCACCTTCTAAAGCCGTACTTGCAGGACTTCCATACTTTATTTACCTAATTCTTTATTCCCAGATATTCATGCTGTCTTCCTTTTTTTTTTCAGCGATCGGGTGTAACTGTTCTTTTTTAAAATGTATCTAAACATATTGTGTGGCTAGAGCTATCTTTTATTTTGAAATCACTTCATTAGTTCTATAACCGTGGTAAATGCCAGTTATGGAAAATTAAATGAAATAATAAAGCATAAAGAAGAAAAAAAGTTTTCCTAGTCACTCAAAAATAACCACATTTTCTTTCAACTTTTAGTGTAAGATTTTTTGAACAGAAAGATGGAAAGAGTAGACAGAAACACCCATATGCCACCAGTTTGATTCAACAGTTGAAGCCACCACATGTTAAGAATGGTGGAACCTTCTCTCTAACATCTTCCTAGATCTGAATGTATACAAATGTGAGTCTATAAGATCGACAAGATGGGCACACCCTGGTGAGCAGTGGTTTGGTCAATCACCTCCGAAGGAGTGCAAACCATACATCCTGGGTTCAAGTCCCAGGTCTGGAGGGAAACAACCAGTGTGAACAACTAAATAAAAATGAAATAAAGATGCTTTTTCCTCCTCTCTCTTCCTGCCTGTCTGGTCACCTTGGTTCCTGCCTGTACCTTTCCTTTAAAATAAAATAAAAAAATATGGGAAAGAGACAAGGGAGTCCCTTTGGGAGGTGAATACACAAATCCAAAAAGAGGTGATGGTGCCCCAGACATGCAGGAGTTGTGGAGATGGTGGGGGTGAGATCCTGAATCTCTTTTGAAAGTGGGTCAGATGTGGATGGAGAGGGAGTCAAGGATGGTCCAGCTGAGAGCTGAGCAATGGGAAGGAAGGATCAGGTTTGGGGAAACATGAAGCTCAGCTATGGCTGTAGGAAGGTGGGTTTCTTGTTGGCAGCTGATAGAGACGTGATTCTGGACTTGAGTGGGAAGGTCTGGCTGGAGACACCTGGAATCAGCAGGACACAGGGTGTGTTTAAAGCCTCTGGGTGGATGAAAGGGCCTGGGCGCAGGCGGGGAGCGAGAGAAGGTAGGGGTGCAAGGCTGACTTCAGCGTGCTCCATCCAGGGGACGTTGGGAAGATGAGGGAGGAGACCGAAAAGGGACCTCAGGATGTGGGAAACTAGAGTGAGTGGGGTCCAGGAACAAACAGAAGGGTGTGTCCAGGCAGAAGGGCTCCATCACCTGGTCAGATGCTGATGAGAGGGCGGTGAGGGGACCGTTCACTGGGCAGCGTGATGGTGATCTGAGCACCTTCACGGGAGTGAGGGCAGGAGCCCAACCTGAGTGAGCTGACAAGAGAAAGAACACCGAGCAGTCAACTGTTACTCCAGAAACTTCTGGGGAAGTTACGGTTCAGGGAAGCCGAGAGCAGTGTCTGGCTGTGTGAGTGCCCAGGCAGGCCTGTGCGATGACTGGGAGCTAGTGGGGACCAGCCAGTAGGAAGGGAGGACACCTGGCTGAGGCAGCTGAGATGGGAGGGACAGCTGGGTCCTCTTGGAGCAGGCAAGAGTGGGCACTGGCGCGGAGGGGCCGTGCAGGGGAGGCCGCGGTCTTGGCAGGGCCCACAAGGCATGGGCATGGCAGAGAGAACAGAGACTGCAGGTGAGCTGAGGGCAAGCTGGGTGTCTGGGAAGGCTTCCTTCTGGTTGCTTCTGCTTTCCCAGGGAAACAGGAAGCAAGGTCACCCATCAGCTGACAGCAAACAGGGCAGGAGCTCTGTCTGGCGCAGTGACAGATATCAGTGGCTTCCGCTGGCCACCAGATGAAATAGTTGCCTTATATTTAGAGTCACACTGTAGCACAACCTTTGAATGCCAAGATCAGCCTTGGAATGGCAGGAGCTCCCTCTCTGTGGGGTGTGGGGGAGCAGAGACCCACTGGGGGACCCATGGGGGAGAGCGATCGTGGGGGGAGGGGACGGTCAGGCCACAGAGGTGACTTCTGCACGTGCGCCCTCATCACTCTTTCCCGTGTGTGTTTAACTGTGAGCGAGTTAAATGCAGCGATGCCAGGGTTAGTGTCACAGCTGGAAGCGTCAGGCCAGCCTTCTACCAAACCACTCCGTCTCACGTCACATGTCAGGAGGAACAACAAAATTGCAGGGAAGAGAGGGATCCAGGCTGAAAGGAGGAAGAGAGGGTCTAAATCAGAGAATTCCGGGGCCTCAGCGCAGGGCGGGTACCATAAATCATCTAGTCCAACACCCTTATTCACAGGTTCATTTGACAGCACCCTCATTTTATTTCCCAGCTCAGGCTGGAGAGGTTCAGTGACTCACACAAGATCACACGGCAGAATCTCCAACATCCCCAGCATCCCTCCATGGTCATCACTGCCATGGTCATCTCCATGATGAGCCCGTATCCCTGTGGCCAAGCTGCTTCTCATTTCATCTGCACAATTCGCTCGCACAGTTGCCAGTCTGTTTCATCTTCCAGGTGGGGAAGCAGCCCAGAGCAGGTCAGTGGGAGCCCTTCCTCGTCCTCCCGCTGTACAGCTCTTGACAAGAGCTCTCACGTGGGGCTGATCACCCTCAGATATGAGGCAGAAGGGGGCTCCCCTTGAACCTGAAAGCAGTTTTTAGACCAATAAAAGGAAGTTTTGCTTTGCACCAAGCGGGGAATGGCTAAAAATACTAGTGGCTTTAAGAAATGTTTAGATGCATTCATAGATAGTTGATTACACAGCAGTCATTTTTAAAAACATAATTTAGATCAAAGCACTCTCTGTCCAAAGCCTTCCACTGCACCTGGAATAAAACCCACCCCCTCTCCTGTCCCTCGCCTGCATCCTTGCTCATGGTGCTCACACTGCAATCTCTTGGACAGTGCTCACACTGCAATCTCTTGGACATGCTCTTCCTACCTCAGGGCTTTTTCATGTGCCTCTGCTGGGTCCCTCTCTTCTCTGCTCTTTGCCTGGGTGACTCTTTTTCACCCTCCATGCCTCAGCCTAAATGTCACCTCCTCCAGAGGGCTTTCTCTGCATGACCACCAAACTGAGTCACTTCTGATCACTAACTCTTTCTCATCACCTTATGGTTTTCTTCTTTATCCTTGCCACAGGTCACACTACTTTTCTTTCTTTGTTTTGTGTCTGTCTCCTACTGGATAGTGAGCTCCACGTGGTCAGTGTCTGGGCCCCTTTTTTCATCCCCAAGTTCCCAGAGTGGGTGCACACCAACACTTCAAATGAGACACTGGCTGCGCCCTAGTGGAGCAGCGGTTTAGTCAACTGCCTCCTGCCAAAGCACAGGCCACAAACATGTCCCAGGCTGGGAGAACAACTAAGGTGTACAACTAAATAAAAATAAAGGGCTTCTTCCTCTCTTCTTGCCTGCCTGCATTCACCTTCATTCCTACCTGTATCTTTCAGGGGCCGGGGGTGGGGTGGGGGGGGACTGTTAATATCATCTTTATTTCATAGACAAGAAAAGTAAGGCACAGATTGGCTTAAAATTTATCTGAGGTCACGGCGAGTAAGTGGCAGAGAAGAAATGAAAATCCAGGCAGAGAGTTGCCAGAATCTACACTCAACACAACTCTCCACTTCCTCTCCAATATTTGTTGAGAAGGTCATCAGGAGACATTTGAGGAATGAATGAATGAATGAGAAGCGAAGGCATTAACTCATGCAAAGCGTCCTGGAATCAGACAGCTGTGGCTTTTGGGGCTCAGTTCTGTTCCCTCTGAACACTAGTTTCTCTTTCTAACTCTGTTGAGAAACCAAACCCAAAAACTTCCCTGAGCATGTCTCACAGCAATAAGAAAAAGCTAAAAAACCTAAAAGTGGGCAAAAGACTTGAACAAGCATTTCACTGAAAAAGAAACCAGAATGCAAGATAAACCAAAGAAAAGATGCTTCAACTTATTAGGGAAATACAAATGAAGAAGTACCTTGGTGGAGTAGTGGATAAGCAGCTGCCTCCAGCCAAGAGTGCAGTCCACAGACATCCCAAGGACCCAGGTTTAAGGCCCAAGGTCAGGGAGAGCAACCAGGATGAACTACATGAAAACAAAGTGCTTCTCCCTCCTCTCTTCCTGCCTACCCACGTGCCTTCATTCCTGCCTGCACCTTTCCTCAAAAAGAAAAAAAAAAAAAAAAATGAAGACTGACATTAGGACAATGAAGAAGTCTGATAACCCTGTGTGTTGGAGAGGATGTGGAACAGATGAATTCTCATCTACTATGGCTGTGTTCATTGGTACAAGCACTTTGGAATACAATGTGGCAGCATCTTATAAAGCTAAAAATGTGCATGCCCCAAGATCCACAGTTTCAGTCTTAGATGTGCTAGAGAAACTCCTGCATGTATGCACAGGAAACAGGTATAAGAATGTTAGCATCTCTATTCATTATTGCACAAAACAAAGCCAAGAAACAGAACCAACAGCCTACATGCCCATTGACTGAAGAATGGAGATATTCCAATGCTCCCCGGTAGAGAAACGGTTAGGTCAATCACCTACGAAAGGCGCAGACCACATACCCCTGGGTTCAAGTGCCAAGTCCGGGGTGGGTGGAACAACCAGTGTGAACAACTAAACGAAAAACAGAGTGCTTCTTCCTACTTACACCTTTCCTTTAAAAATAAATACATAAGCAAAAGGACTGTAGATAGAATTGGTCATTCATTCAGCAAGCATCTTCTATATGCCAGTCACCCTCTTAGACACCACTGAAGATGCAAAAGAAGAACATAATCCCATAGAGAGCAAGTGGTGCAAGATCAGAGCAGTTAAGAGAATCAACTTGGGAATCAGAGAGACCTGGGTACGAGCCGCAACTCCGCTACTTACTAACAAGTAACTCTTGTCTTTGAATAAGCTACCCAGCTTCCTCCCTCATCTGTAAATCAGGAATAATCGTGGCTGGAATGCTGTGAAGTTGAGCTAAGCATGTAAAGATAATTGAGTGGTACTGAGCACTTAGTAAAAGCCGCTGCAGGCAGAGAGATGAGGCTGCGGGGTGGGGTGGAAGGCATGACCCTGCCCAGGTGAGTCTTGAACAGGAGGAGGAGGCATTTGGAATGAGGACTCACTGAAGGTTTGCAGCAGGGCAAGGACAGGATTTGTATCTCAGAAAGACCCTCCCAGCTAAAGAGAGGGGCTGAGACCAGAACCAGGAAGGCTATTAAAATAATCCAGGTGAGAGGTTAAGGAGTCCTGAATGAGGGGACCTGGGGTGCGCAGAGACTGGAAGACTGGAAGAAGGGGACAGATTGTAGAGCTATCAGGGAGATAAAATTGACCTACCTGGAGACTATGTGGGGGCCAAGGAACAGAAATCACCTGGGACAACACCCCGGAGTGATAGCCTGAGACAGGGAGCCCAGCAGGAGAAGCAGTTTGGAGGGAGGAGTTCAGAGTTGGCAGAGTCGTGCCGGGGTGACTTGGGTGTCACTAAGTGGGGATGCCTAGGTGCTGCCTTTACACAAGGTTCATCTCGGAGGTCACGGTAACCTTGAGGGTGAGCAAGAGGCCAGGTTCCCGGGGGCAGGGGGAGAAGGAGCTGCGGAGTCTGCGAAGGGCTTGTCAGGCAACTAGGAAAAGGGGAAGGTGAGGTCTCTGCGGAGGAGGGTGTGGCCACCAGGGATGTTAGTGCTCCTGGGCAGGACGCGTGTGAAGGGGACTGAGCTTTGGAGAAGCTCCAGGAGGACTTCTCTCTCTGTTCCAGGGTGAATCACTGCCCTCCCGACATCGCCCTAGGGCTCCATCCACCCTGCTCACCCCTTAGACCCATTCACCTTATTTCTTCAGTCTGTTCCTAGTTCAACTGTGAACTCCAGGAGAGACCTCCAGGATCCCAGTAAACACATCATCTCCCTGGAGCCTCCCAAGAAACCTGTATTTTCATTCCCATTTACCAGAGGAGCAAACTGAGGCCGGGAAGTCAGGGACCCTAGTCTGCCCTAAAGGGACTGGTTCTATTCCTAACCTGTGGGTGGCTGTCAGGAGGACAAATTCCCATCATCCGCACCTCCAACACCTGAGCTGGGTGGCTCTCCCACTTGGGCCTGCGTACGAATCCTCGGGACTGGTCTTAGTTCCCCGAGTCTTGGACCTCAAGCTGCTGAGGTTCTGATTTAGCAGCGGGGCACCTGTTCTGTGAGCCGGCATGGCAGGGGTTCCCATGCAGGTGACAGAGGACACCAAACAACCCCTCATGTGCTGCAGTTTCAGCTGAGGGATGTTGGACCCTCAAGCTACGGCTTTTTGACCACCGGTTAGGGCTCCGCAGCTGGGAGCGGGCAGGGGCCGAGGGAGGTACTAGAGAAACAACAGGAAGCTCAGCTTTTATTAGCCCTGGGTAGTCGCAGCTGCAGGTGAGTAATCTGATTTCTGCGGCGTCCTGTTTTCTCCGCTGCCTGGCGGTTCCTCGACACCCACTCACCTGCCACCAGCCACGGGAGAAAGGGCGGGCGCGGGGAGGATGGGCGTGGGCCGCGCCCGCCTGGGTCCCCGCCCGCGCCCACGCGGCACACCTCCCGCCGCCGCACACCTGGCGCTCAGCTCCGCCAGGGAGCAGCGCTCAGCGAGGCCGCCGATGGAGATGACGCGGAAGCCCACTCGCCGCCTCGCCGCCCCCGCACGTCCCCAGGATCAGGTGGCAGATGGCTTGGTGTCTCTCCCAGCTCCGCCTGGACTCAGAGCTCAGTTGCCGCCTCTGTAAAATGGGAGAATAGCCACTTCCAGTGTCAGGCTGTGAGAGAAGGAAAGGAGAGTGAAGGTGATAAATTACAGTGCTGAGAAGCCAAGAGAAGCAGGTGTTTGAACTACTCTGTGCCTCAGTTTCCTCCTTTGTACAATGGATGTGATGCACCCTTTCTCATATGCAGACAGTGCTGGAGAGGGGCCTAGACCAAAGGACAAGGCAGCAGCAGGGTCTTCTGACTCAAGTGCCCTGCCCCTCCCCTATCTCAGCTGCTCTCTGGGAAGCCGGGAGGGTTTGGATGAGAAATGTCTGAGGGTCTGAGAGGGGCTTGCCCCAGCCTGGCCTTTGGTTTCACCCCTAGCTCTCAGCCAAATTTCCATCTGGAAAGTGTTGATAACACATCCCCACAATCCACAGAAAGGCAAAGGTCAAATGAGAAAAAGAACCCCCAAACACTTAGTAAACCATAAGTGACAGTGATGTCCACATCACAGAACTGTAATGGTTATTTCCTTGTCCTAAAGTGTCGAGGATTTACTCAAGAGCCAAACTCGATTTAGCCAGTGGGTTTCTGAGAATGCCCATGGGAAGAAGGCCACTCGGCATTGACCGCCACTGAAGAGCCCAGGCCTCCCTGGCACAAAGGCAGAGACAAAGATGGAAAGCCGGCTCCCAGGAGGCTCGTGGTCCATGTACCTGGAGAGGCAAGGATGTGGTGGGAGTGCAGAAGGGTAGGGGTGGGCTCCCTAGGAAGCAGGGCTGGGCTCCGGGCAGGAGGACTTCTTGGAGGAGTCAGCCATGAGAGAACTCAGGAATGGGGGTCCTTCAGGTGGAGAGAAGCAGGGAGACATTTTAGGCAGAGAGAGATTCCAGCAGAAAACCCCGGGGATGAGAAAGTCCATCATGTGGTGGGGAAAAGCTGTGAAGTGTGGCTGAGAAGCAGGGTGGGAGGCAGAGGTTCGGACGAAGCCACACTGGGCGAGGTGTTCGTGCCATCCTAGGCACTGAGACTTGACCCCGAGGCGGATGGGGAGCCAGCAGGCTCCGAAGGAGGATGGTCAGGGGCGGGCTGTAGACACCACTGTAGTACTAGGTGTGGAGGATGGTTAAAGGGAGGAAGAGGACAGGGTGATATGGATTGAAGTTTAGTGAGTTGAAGTTTTGTTTTTGCTTGTTTGTCTTTTAAAGGAAAGGTGGAGGCAGGAGTAAAGATGAGCAGGCAAGCAGGAAGGAAGAGAGAAGGGGAAGAAATATTTATTTCATTTTGTTGTGCACATTGGTTGTTCCCTCTGGCCCAGGATGCAAACCCCAGTCCTTGGGATGTATGTGGACTGTGCTTAGGCCAGAGGCAGTTGACCAAACCACCACTCTATCAGGGTGCACTGAGTTAAAGATACTCTGAACCGAGGCAATGACCAGGTGGTGGGAGAAGGGGATAGTTGAATAAGAACTTTCTAAAATAGAACAGTAGTACTTAGAGTAGAGAATTTGAGGGAAAGCAGCTACAGGTGACTGAATTTTCTGTTTCTGGAGACTGAGGTGATGGGAACCCAGAAAGACAGCAGGGTGAGGTCTCTCTTTGACAGATACCTTCGAGGTATTGCTCAGACATCCATTTCTTCAAGAGCTGTCTGCTCTGGGCACCCACAGGAGATCAGACACCACATCAGCTAGGGAGTACCTAGGGAGAAAGAAAAGAATATTGCATTAGTCCAGGATCTTTTGGGTGTGAGGACAGAAACTAAATTCAAACTAGATTAGGAAAAGAGTGGTCTTGGAATTTCGAGTTTGCGTCAACTTCAGGCATCGCTGGATCCAGGGTTATCAATAACGCCATTGGGTTATCTCCGCACCATGCCCATCTGTCACTTCTGTTTATTTCTGCCTTTCTTTTAGAATGGGCCTCCGTCTCTCCAGTGGCAGACAGCCTCTCTCCAGTCCCAGGAAATGTGCTCACACATTCACACTCCAGAAGAAGGAAGCCAATGATCCCACTGGCTCCAGCAATATCCCAGGGAGGGCCCTGATGGCCCAGCTTGATCACCTGCCCATGTCCATCCCAGTTATTGCAAAGACAATGGGGCACTATGGTTGGTCTGCTTACCATCCCTGTGGGTGTGTGATGGACATTCCCCAGCCCACCTAGACAAGAAATGAGAGAGAGGATAAGAAAATATGCCAGACAGAATAAAATAAATCCCTGACTTGAATCTCTATGATTCTTGAGGGCAGAAATTGGGGAACAGCCACATCTGAGGGTTGGACAGCACTTGGGAAGAGAACTGAAAAGAATGAGGTTCTAGGGGAAACAGGCTCTTCAAGGAGAGAGTCAAGTTCCAGGAGGGGATGGTCAGAGGTAAATTCCAGAAGGGACAACAGATTCCCACTGTTCTGGGCTCCGACCACCCACGCTTACCCAGAATCAAAGGCCATGAGTCCTGGCTGGATCAATAGAGTCTACCACTTGCCCCGTAAGAGCCTGTCTCCTTATCTATGAAGAGACAATTCTAACGGAACCCCCGCTCATAGGGAGACTGGGGGTGTGAGTAGGATGGCACTGAGAAATGCTTATCCCAATGCCTGGCACATAGTAAATGCTCAATAAATGGGAGCTACTTACAGTGTTGGTGGAAGAAAGAGCAGTAGGGGCGGTAGTAGCAGCTCCCAGAATCCTGCTCTCCCAATAGGGCAGAGAGTGTAGCTGATCTACCCAGCACTGTAGTGCATCATTCATTCATTCATTCATTCACTCACTCAATACTCTTTGCCTGAGCACCTACTGTACACAGTCCCAGTGTCAGACACAGCAGAGGTCAAGAAGAATAGAACACGAACTCCTGAGACAGTGTGGGGCACACAAAGGCAGGTAGTTAGGATCCAGGGTGATAAGTGCCAAAGGGACTGCACTATGGGAACCTCTGGAGGCACCAGGGCAGCCCCCAAAGAAGGCAGCATTTGAGGCGAATCTGGAGGACAGCTAACAAAGACAAAATCAGCTGATATTTTGTGCACATCATGGGCAGGGTGCTGCAGGTGCCGAGCGTTCCCACATGAGAGGGGACTGAGGTCCCCATTCATGGATGAGGAAATGGGGGCCCAGAAAGGCTGGGATCTTGCTCAGAGACATCAACCTTATAAGTGGGGACACCAGGGCTGACTCAGGGCCTGACCCTGCTGGATGAGTTTACCAAGTGGAGAAGAGAGGAGAGGCAAGATGCCAGGTAGAGGGAAAAGGACAACGGGGCCCAACCCTCTGGGATGGGCGGGACAGGGGGAACCAGGACCCACAGAAGGAAAGCCCACACCTGTGGGAGGAACAGGAGGACAAAGACAAGGCAGCAGCCATGACCTCCAGCAAATCCTGTACCTCCCGGAACCTCAGTCTTCTTGTCTGTGCAATGGAGCCAGGGCAATTGACTATCTTCCTTCCTGTCCTGCAGATGAGAAACAGGATCCAGCAAGGCCGTTTGACTGTAGAGCCCACATACCAAACTTGACACTGTGGTTCTGCCTGAGCAGAAGTGACTGTGAGAGTTCGCTGCAAACCCTCCTCTCTGTCTCAAGGATGGTGGCCACAAAGAGCACCCCAAGAAAAGCAGGGAATCTCACAAAGCAGCTCTCTGAGGCCTCTAAACAGGCCTGTGCTCCTAGACAGAAACTCATCTCTTAAGGATCCAAGAGACAATTTCATTTATGCATTAGAGGGATAAGGCGTGAGACTTGCATAGACAAACTGAGTCCAAAAAAGGGGAATGACTTGTTTAAAGTCCCACACAAGCAGATGGTAGAAATCCCTCTAGAATTCGGGTCACCTAATACCCGTCCTGTGCTCTTTCTCCATTCCAAAAATCCATTCCTCACAAATGACCTCTCACCTTGTGCCCAGGATAGCAGTGTCCACAGGCCCTGAACATTTATTTGAACCTGGCCTTCATCTTTCTTTATTTCTGGTCTTCCAAACCTCCCTAAGTGCCATCCAGGGCAGTCAGAAGGTCTAGAAATAGAGCCAAGTATACATCCAGAATAAATGATTTATTTTTTTAAAGAGAAAGGAAGGCAGGTAGGAATGAAGGAAGACAGGCAGCAGGCAGGAAGGAAGAGGAGGAAGAAGGATTTTAATTATTTAGTTTTTCATTTTAGTTGTTCCGCCCCGGCCCGGGGCCATAAGCCCAGGTCCCTGGGCTGTATGTGGATTGCGCCCCACCCCCACCCCCAAGGCGCAGACTTAACATGTTAGCTACCAGGGTGAGCCATAAATGATTTCTTGATAGTTCAAAAACATGTAAAATGATAAGAAATGCGTCCCGACTTTATGGCCACCCTAGAAATTATACAATCCTCTTTTACAGGTGAACAAACTTAGGTTCAGAGATGTGAAAAGATAGCTCGGGAACTCACAACCAGGAAATGCTGGATGAGGATTAATGCTGAGGCATCTCGACTTCACAGCCAGTGTGTCTCATCCCCACCCCAAGCTGCTGTCAGCTAAGAAGGGAGAGACCTGCAAGGAAGGGTGAGGAATGATGGCGGGAGGTGCTGAACCTTGGTGAGGAGGGAGATAAGAGTTACACTTAAAAAATGGATATAAAATAACCAATGCTTCTTCCTTCCTGCCTACTTGCTCTCCTTCCTGTCTGCATCTTTCCTTTAAAAAAAATGAAAGTGCCTGGCACATAGGTGCCCAGTAACTGTTGGCTCCTTAAGTAAATTTCCAGCTGGCAAATATGCTAATTGCTAGTAAATATGTAAAATGCTTTTACACTGCTCATGCCATTTAATTATGTTTAATCTCTGCAAATATCCCTCTCATTTCCCAGGTGAAAAAACAGAGTCTCAGAGAGGTGAGATCACAGAGCTGGGAAGCCAAGTGGGTGTGACTCTAGTCATGTCCCCAGCCACTGCCATACTACCTCCCTATTTATGAGCACCCCCACGCCCCCGCAGCTGAGCCGAGAAGACCCCGTAGCACCTGAGGGTGGCCCATGAGGCCCTTGCCAGGGAAGAGGCTCCCCAAGTCCGGCTGGGCCCAGGCCCTGCCACACCTAGTCCCCTCATCCCTCCTGCCCCCTAGAGCTTCCTCTTGAGCCCCCATCACCAGAGGCCTGGCCCCAGGTGGGGTGGGGGCCAACGGGTGACAATGACCAATTTAGAAAGTAAAGTTGCTTCTCAAACAAATAAGAAAGAAGAGGAAAGAAAGAAATGGCTTGCCCGCTTCCTGCCCCACTCTCTCTCCCAGCACCTGGGGCCCAGCTGCGAGGTTTTCACTGCTTGTTTGTTCATCCTCTGCTTGAGGAGCCTCTGCTAAAGCCCCAGGCCCCTCCCCGGGCAGCAGGCTGATTGTGGAGCCAATGGAAATAAGCACCCTCCGTGATTGTCGTATTGTGATCCGCTGAGTATTGTTTAGAACAACAATACAATAATCCTAACAATATGTGTTTCCTGCAGTTGGAAGAGGAGGGATTACCAGCTTGATTTGTGAGTGGGTTCTGCCATTTCTGAAGGGTGGAGGCTTGGGCTGGTCATTCCTTCTCACTGGACCTCAGTTTCTTTGTCTGCAGAATGGGCACAGGGTTCTGATGAGGGCTGGGCGAGGGTGACAGGAGCACAGTGCACACCCTGAGGCAGCTACTCGGGGTTGCTAAGGCGATCGCGATTCCGCAGGAACGCAGTGTTGAGAACCTCCTGGATGTTGTTGGAAGGCTCGCTGGACTTGCGCTAGAGCTGTTCTGGCTGCTGTCTTCAGTGCTTTATGTGAAATAACTCAATCCATCCTTAACACCACAAAGTGAAGTGCAGACTCTTGGCATTCCCATTTTACAGATGAGGAAACTGAGACCCAGCAAAGGGACTCGCCCAAGGTCAACACATGTGGTAGGTACCCCCTCCCAGACGATTCTGCCCAGGGTCCAGAATCAGTGCTCTTAGCTGCGAACAGGGCAGGTCTGCCTGGAGGGTCTGATTTGCTCTTTGACCATGAAAGTGTCCTTGACCTTCTGAGCCTGAGTTTTTGATCTGCAAAGAGAGCGAACCATCGTGCCTGCCTACACATATGACACAATCCTCAGGGAAAGCTGTGGTCAGATTTAGTGACAATGTAGGGAGAGACCATGGCTTGAGAAGCTGTGACTGTCCCTGATGTAATTATTTTCCGTTTTTAGCGTCACAGGCCAGAGCTAACCAAGAGGATGCTGAGGGCCCTGCCCAGCTCTGACGTCTGAATCCTGCGGTTGCAGCTGGGGAAGTGCTCCAGGAGGCACCTGGTGGGAAGTGGCTCCACCCGTTGGGGCTAAAAAAATCCCTGAGGCTGCCACCGTGAAATCTACCAGTCATCTGCCTCGGTGAGTGACAAACTCCAAGACTGCTTCTCTGCCCTCCGCTCCGCCCCACCCTGCATCTGCTGCGTGTCTCTGGAGAAATCACTCGACCTCTCTGAAGCAAGAAAAGGATATGGGTGCTGCAGTGTTGTTGGATTAGGGATCCTGTAGATCAAGAGTTTAGCAGAGTGTGATACATGGCTGAAGGGGTGGTATGAGCCCTAGGTTGGGGGCAGTACCTGTGCTCCGGTCCTGACAGTGCCATGTCCTCTTGTGTGATCTTAGGCATGCTTTTCGGACTCTCTGAGCTTGGCAAACGGATGAACCCTGTGCCCCAAACCCAGTAGTTGCTTAGCTAATGACTGTGGTTGGCTGTGACTATGTCTTGGACTTTATCAGAATGCCCAGAGGCCCGAAAAAATCCTGGGACTCTTGTGCTTTCTCTCTCGTGCCAGATCTCTCTGTTTGTCCTTCCAGAACTCACCATCCTAGTCTGACCTCGTAGATGAACTTCATGGATGACATCAATGCCCTCCTTTGCCATCTGGCTTCTGGCTGGGAGGGCCAGGAGGGCAGAGGGCAGGGACAGAGTGGAGACCATGTCTTGAGCAGAATGGCCACTGGCTCACTGTCCGTCACTGAGGTCTAAGCTCCTGTAAGTAGTCCAGTGCACTCAGGTTCCAGGTAACCTCTCCCTCCCACCTTCAGGTTACAGGTGGTAACAGGTCCCTCTTGTTGCCAGCCCTGGGGTACTGCACCATCTTTCCTGATTTCCCTGGTTTCCCTGAATCCCGCCCATGTCTTCGTGAAACAGTCTCTTGATTACACTCTTTAAATGAATCAGGGTGAGCACCCCATCTCTTTCCTGCCAGGCCCCTGATCATGGAGTTAATGTGAGGTGTACCCCGTTAGGTTCATCTGGGACTCCAGTCTGGGAGAGGACTAAGAGTCCACTCGGCTTTCACATACGTGTATCCTCTGTGCAGGGAGCCAGGAGCAGGGGACCAAGATACAGGCCCCCGACTTTGCATAGCTCACAGGTCACCAGGGAGCCAGACCCTTAAACAGTACACGTACAATACAGTTTGCGGAAAGTCTCAATAGAATCCAAACTCGGCAGCAAAGTGGTAGGGAAATCATCAAACTCTGGAAGCAGCTGGCAAATTTGTAGAGTGGACAGACTTTTTTCTTTCCTTCTGTTTCTCTCTTTTTAAAGGAAAGGTGCAGGCAGGAATGAAGGCGGGTAGGCAGGGAGGAAGAGAGAGAAGCAGCACTGTATTTACTTTATTTAGTTGTTCATCTTGGTTGGTCCCCTGGCTTCAGGATGTGAATCCGGGTCCTTGGGATGTGTGCGGACTGTGCCGGCCAACGGTGGCCGACCAGACCGCTACCCCACCGGGGCGTGAAGCAGATGGACTTTGGAGCAGCATTACAAATATTTCGATAGTACATTTATTTAGCCCGCTACTTTACAATATTATCATCATATAATATTATCCATTCTAATTGATATAAAATTCTTGAAGTTTTTACATTTTTTTTCTAAGTCTTCAGGCTCAGCTGTGTCTTTTACAATGACCTCACATTTCAGGTCAGACGGACCGTGTTTCAAGTGCCCTGTAGCCACAGGTATGGAGCAGCAGCTCATCTCACAACAGCTCAGGGAAGTCAGAGGTGCTGATGCTCCCATTCTACAGATGCGCATCAGACACACTGGCCCGGGGTCAGTTACTCCCTGGTGGGGAAGGATTGGAACGCCCACCTGTGTCCTCCAAAGCCCGTTTCTGCCTGGGCCAACCCCTCTCCCGAGTGAAGCTGCTGATGAGAACTGAAAAGTCAAAACTTCAGCTGAGGTCCTCCAGCCCCAAATCCTGTGATAGCTCTACTTAGCAGATTCTATGGGACAGACTGGGGAAAAGTAAGAGCCCTCCAGATTGAACTCTGTCCCTATTCTTCTGGGCACCCTGAGCTGGCACTGGGATAGACTGAAGAAAACTGGGGGAGCTGCCAGGTCGTAAAGTGTATGTGGGGGGTACAGGGGCTGTTACTGGGTGGCAGGCATGAGCTGAACTGGATGGGAGGCACATGGGAAAAACTGGCTCATCAACTTGGCATCTTGGCCAAAGCCATAGTCAGTATCCCTCCCTGGATTTCCAGAAACACCCACTCCCTGCGCCTCATGGGGTACATCAAGTTCATAGTGACTTAGTCAGTGTCATTTTCACACTGCTGCTTGGGAAGGTTAAATGGGAGGATAAAGGTAGGCCATTCTGATAGGCGACTTATCCCAGGCTCCTGTGTGGAGAGTCATGGGAGGGGTCTCAGACCCACATCCATCCATGAGCTGTGGGAATAGAAGCAAGGGGAGTTACTTGGCAAGTCCAGGGTGTATGTTTGGTGTCTCCGGAGCCGTCGTGTGACGCTAAAAGGAATGATGGGTAGCTGAGTATTCACTGACCTCATCCCTATTCATCAAGGTCCTTCCACCCTAGAATCACCCATCCAACCATCCATACCCCAGACCCCAGCCATGCTTCCGTCTCTCCATGCCTTCATTCCTTCACCCACTCATTCTTCCCTTTCTCCCCCACCCTGTCATCCATCCCCCTCATCACCGTTGACTCTGCACCTGGTCCAGGGCTAGATGCTGATGTACATCAGTGAGGAGGACTTAGCTCTTCCTTCAAAGCTGTGAGGTAGATGGACGCTTATTCTGAGTTAGGGAGATAAGATGGAGGTAAGATGGATGGAGGGATGGATGGAAGGACAGATGGTCAGGGCGGTAAGATGGAGGTAAGAATGCTGAAGGGATGGAGGGATGGATGCAGGTAAGATCAGGGAAGTAAGTTGGAGGATTCTAGAAGGTACAGTGGGAGCGCCAAGGCGGGCATCCGAACTGTGCCCAGGAGACACAAGAAGGCCTCTCGGGCAAGAACACCCAAACTAGTCTTGACAGAGGAATAGGGGCTTGTGAGTCAGGAAGGAGGCCTGGCTGATGAGAAGGCTGGCAAGTGACACAGAAGAGCCTGCAGCAGCAGCTGAGGGTGTGGAGGGGAATGAAGGAGGCCTGACTTGGAGCCAGGACTTCACTCCAGGTCCTCAGGAGAGCGTCAAAATTGTGACAACTTCAAAGTTCATAGCAGGCTTAGCACAGCCAGGGTCTCGGGTGTCAGACCCGGAACACTGAGGGAGCATCTGATCTAGCCCCTTTATTGTACATTGGGGAAACTGAGGCCTAAAGAGGAGAACGGACATGACAAAGTTACCTAGAGAGTGAGGGGGTCCCTGAGTCAGGCCTCTGATGCCTCAGCGAGAGCTCTTTTCACTAAAATCTGAGTCCCGATGCCCCTGCACTCAGCAAACATTAATTTCTGAATACTTGCAACCCCTCAATGCCTGGCACAGTGTGGTGACCAGGAGAGGCATTCCCTATTTCCAGGGGCTCCTACCCTGTCCCCACAAGTGATCAGATGGCCAGAGTCCATCTGCGCTCTCTCCACTGGCCCATTTGATTCTCAGAACAGTCTCAGGGAACTGGAATCACCTTTCCTTTTCACAGATGGAAGAAGAGAGGCTCAGAGAGGGGCAGAGTCACAGCTCAAACCCAGCAAAGCTGACATCCTGACCGCCATCTGTACCTGAGCCGAGACACAGGCAGCAATGCCTCACATGGCCTCACATGTCTGGCCTTTGATGGACCCTGTGCCATGGGAGTCAGGGGCTGTGGCAGGGACAAGGTGGTGGCTGGGGTAAGAGGCACCCTGGAAAGGAAACCTGGAGATTGTTTTCACCTGTAGCTGCTCTGCCCCACCCAGCGATGGAAAATGTGTGTCAGAGGAAGCTGATGGCAGAAGACAGGTAGGTGTGCGTGGGTGACAGCATGGAGGGCCACCACGCAGGGCAGGATGTGCTGGGGTTCGGGCTCTGCCCCCGCCCCTGCCCCCTGCTGGCAGGGTGAACCTGTGATTCTTTCTCATGCTCTCAGAACTGGCAGTGAGACTCACTTTCAGAAGGATGGGCAGACTGTCCTAGAAAGCTGTCCCAAGCGCTGCTTGTCAGACCTCTTGGCCACTGCCAGCTTCTCTGCTCAGCATTTATTCAACCAGCCTTCAGTGCGCACAGACACCAGGTGCAGGAGGACCTTCCTTGCTGGGAGAAGCACACAGTGGGTGGAGACAAACACGCAGATACAACACCTGGGTGACACAATCCAGTGGAGGAGGGCATAGGAGAGCCGGGGGTCCTTCTGGAGGACAGCATGCTGAGTTGGAAGGGACTAACTGCTCTTCCATGTGCTTTCTACAAGCCAGGGCAGAGCCCTTAAAGGCCTTTATACCCCTCCATCCTCAAACAACCTTGTGACCTAGGAATTGCTAGTATTCCCATTTTACACGTGAGGAAATGGAGGCTTTGAGAGGTAAGAACTTACCTGCAGTCTCACTGCTGGATTCTGGGAAAAGGCAGAGCCGTTAAAATCAAGCAACCTGCTCCTCACCACACTGAGGAAGGAAAGGGGAGCAGTGTGGGGACCAGAGCAAGAGGACACGGTGTGTTGAGCTGAGAGGTGGGAAAGGTGCCGAGTGTGAGGCTGGGAAGCAGCCAGACAGAGTCCCTCAAAGCATTGCCCTGGGCCCTGGGAGCTGTGGACATGATCTGAGCAAGCAAGGGACACGGACATGTTTGCTCTAGAAAGGTACCTGCCTTTAAGGTGATGACTAGTGGAGACCTAAATGAGAAAAAAATGTGATCAAATGTCCACGTTGTATTTGCTTCCTAGGCCTACTATAACAAAACGCAGGTTGCTCCCCTTATCCCAAAGGAGAATGCTCCTACTTGGTGGGTTATTTTTTGAGCATGGGGGTATTTAAAAGAAAATAAAAAGTTTCCATATCAACTCATGGTAACAGTGTTCCCAGACCCAAAAAACAGCCAACCAACTAGAAACATTCTCCTTTCAGACAGCAGAGGAAGCCTGTGTTACAACAGGGCAGTTAAGATAATAGCAGTTTATTCTCGCCCTGTTCCGTAGGTTAGAAGATTGAAATCAGGGTGCCATCAGGGCCATGTTGTGTGCCTCTTGGGTTAGACTCTTTTGTTTTTTAAAGGAAAGATGCAGGCAGGAATGAAAGTGAATAGGCAGGCAGAAAAGAGAGGAGGAAGAAACACTTCATTTATTTTACTTAGTTGTTCACATTTGTCATTCCTCCCGGCCCTGGGTCTTGAACCCAGGACCTTGGGATGTACGTGGGACCGCGCCCTGGGTGTAGTAGACTTCTCGGCCACCAGGGCACGCCTGAGATTCCTGTCTTGCCTCGTCCTGGTTTCTGGTAGTGGCCACCAATCCCGGACATTCCTTGGATTTGGGTGGCATCACTAACCCATGCCTCTGTCACCACCTGTCCTCCATGGATGTCTGTCCTCTTCTTATAAGGACATCAGGTATACTGGGCCCACCCTCCTCTAGTCTGACCTCACTATAACTGGTTGCATGCGCTGCGACCTTCCTCCCAGATAAGATTAACTGTGCTGGGTACTGGGGATTAGGATTTCAGTATATCTTTTGGAAGGGACACAATTCAACCCCAAACAAAAGTCATTAAAGTGCTATCACATACACAAATCTCAGCTCTGAAAATACCCTATGTAGACAGCCAGTCCCAGTCTGAGATTCCAAAAAATATGGCCTCAGAGTGTCTCTCCCCCACACTAGTACTTTGCCCTACTGGGTACTAAACAAATGTTTGAGAAATACTTGACTTGTGGTTCCCTCAGGCCTTCAGGTCGTTCCTTAAATTAGAAAAATAAAATAAAAATCCCCAGAGAACTAAGTCGAGTCACCCTCTGTCCTGGATTCCCAGCAGGCAGCTGCTCCTCTGACCTTGGCACCTCTTTCCCCTCCTGCCCGCACACCAGCTGGGGATGAGCCAGTCAGGAGAAGGATGGAGAGGAGAGGCCGCAGCTGCCTTCGTACCCGGATTGAGAACCCACTGTTGGCTGTCCTCCCTGAGTCTCCATTCAGACAAGTCCCAGTGCAGTGCTCCTGCTCCTCCATGGGGCTCAGGCCATTGCCCCAACCATGGGGAGAGCGGCCCCAGTCTTCACACAGCTTTTCTTGCTGCCAGCAGTCAAGCAGGTCATCTAATCAGGAAACTGATTGCTTCTTTCGCTTCCATTACCTTCAATGGCTCCCTATTGCTCTCAGAATCAAGTCCAGATTCCTTAGCCTACCACTTCAAGCCTTGTACAGTTTGGGCCCCAGGTCTCTGCCCAGACTTGTTTTTCACTATTTCCCTTCAGGTGCTCTATCCTACAACTGTGGAGGGTCCAGAATTTCCCCTTAAAAGAGACTTGCTGGAGTAGCAGATGAGTCAGCTACCTCTGGCGGAGAGTACAGTCCACATACATCCCAGCAACACAGGTTTGCATCCTGGGGGTGGCTAAAACAAAAATAAAGTGCTTCTTCCTCCTCTCGCTTCCTGCCTGCACCTTTCCTTTATACAAAAATAAAAATGAAAATAAAAGAGACTTGGAGAAGGTGCTGGTTGGAAGGGGCTTGTCCTGAAGTTGTCTTTTTAAGCAGGAAGCCCCTGAGCGTGGCTGTGCTTTCTTCTTTTCTGCACATGCTTCCTGGCACATGCTGTTCCCACTACCTGCAATGATCCCTCCACATCTCCGTTTTTCATCCGCCTCAGGACAGCTTCCTCTGATCAGAACCGGAAGGACCTCCCCCTGCTCACATACAGGGCGTTTTAGATGAATGTCCTTACGAAGCGTGCTCCAGCCTACCCTGCTTTAACAAGAGGATGCACCTCCCTTCCCATAGAGTTAGTTCTAGGCCCAGACCTGCAGCTGAACGGCAGGAATATCAGGTGATAAAGAGAACAGAGTGGAGACCTGGGTGCGAATAAGCTTTACCAGTCTTGCTGTGTGACTCTGGGCAAGTCACTTTCTCTCTATGGGTCTCAGTTTCCTCTCTAGAAAGTGGGATGTGGAGAAAGACATTCAAGCAAGGTGAAAGCTTGAGCTATTTTTCTCCTTCCACCCTAGCTATGACCAGATCTCTGTCCTGTGAACCAGAGCTTCTGGGGTCCACATTTGCATGCATTTGCATATGTGCTATCAGAGGCAGCCAGTATGTTTCATTCATCGAAAGAACTGAGATTGATCTAACTGAGGTCCGGGGATGGAAAAGACCCATTGGCATGGTTCCAGCTGAATCTTAGATGGCAAAGGTTTTCTGTCGTTAATCCTCCAGCAGCCTGCTTTTACAGATGAATACAGAGACTCAGAGAGGAAAAGTGACAAGCCCAAGTTCACACAGTGTTAAGAAGCACAACACTTCCTCCTAGCTGCCCCACTGTCTGCCAGGGACTGTCACCAGGTACCTCGTTTCTCTCTCCATGCAGCGGGGAAGAAGGTGCAAGGAAACGGGGCTTGGTTTTCTTTTTAGGCCCTTCTCTGAACCCCAGAATAACAAAGACTGCTGGCGTGGCAGCCTCCTCAACCACCACAGGAAACCAGATCATCGTAGAAAGGCAGATGGGAGTGGAAAATCCTCTCAGAGATGCTCAAGTGTTGCTTTCACCTGCTCTAAAAATAACCCCGTTTATTAGCGATTGATCGATGGCAAGATAACCCGCAAGTTATTCCACTGAGGCCGCTGAGAGGAGAGGGCACAGGGAACTGGGAGATGCTACAGGGGTTGACAGTGGTCTGGACCCATTGAACAAGTTGTTGAGCCCATGTCAAGAGAGAGAGTGAGACAGAGGTGGCCGCTGCCTGCAAGAGCTCTCTGTCTAGGGTCAGGAAAGACAGATAAAAGTCAAGCAACAAAATACTGTAGTAAGTTGAGATTAGTACTATGAGGAAAACAAGTGGTGCTGAGATAAAGACCAACAGGGGAGACCATGAGGGGCAGGAGGTTTCTGGAAGGAGCAGCCATTTAAACTCAGACCTGGGCAGTGAGAAGGAGCAGCCTGGTGAAGAAGGGAGGGGAAGCCACCTCCAGGAGACACCACAGTGTACAAAGGTGGGAAGGAGCCTGGTGGTTTGAGACAAGGGAAGGTCAGCGCAGGGGAACAGATGTAGACTTGAAAGAGGGGTGCAGGAGGGAACAGGACCAGGCCTGTGTATCTTGGGCTTGTAGGTTTGACCCAGATCAGTGGGAAGTATTGTAGCAAGGGTTTTGCAGTGGACTCATGGGGTTTGCCTTGAAGGAACTTGCTTTTGGAGCTAACACCCAGAGGAGCAGGAGGAGAGGTTAGAGCCATCTCCAGGACCCCCTAGAGAGTCCCCAGCGGCAGCCCTGTGGGGAATTCATTTAGCTGCTTAGAATCTGAAAATGGTGGGCCACACAGTCTTACTGATTTCACGTGAGAACAGTGACTGAAGACGTCGATTCAAACAGCAACATCAACCGAGTCCAGGCCAGGAGAACTGTGCTGCAGTTCGACGAGAAGCCTCCACTGAGAGAATGAAAGTTTCTGGCGCGCCCTGGTGGAGTAGCGCTTAGGTCCATGGCCTCTGAAGGACACAGGTCACATAGCCCTGGGTTCAAGTCCCAGGTCGTGGGGGAAACAACCAGTGTGAGCAACTAAAAACTGGAAATAAAATGAGGCGCTTCCTCCTCCTCTGTCTTCCTGCCTGCTTGCTTTCATTCGTGCCTGTACCTTTCCTTAAAAATAAATTTCAAAGGCATCAGCAGACCACATGGCCTATGTGAGGAGCGTGTCGGGAGTGACCCTTTGCTGATAGGGGTGCCAGATTCAGAAAGACCTTTCAAGAATGAAAGAACTGGCATCACCTAGAGAAATGGCCCCTCACCTCTTATCTACAGAACAAATTATGAGCTGGTCCTTGAAGAGATTTTCCTTTAGCTTCTACTTCTAATGACTAAAATGTTCTTAATTTAGAAAACATAAAATAAAAGCATCTGCTTTTGCCTGTTGTGTGGAATGACGATCCGTGGGGACAAGAAGACCCCTTGGGCAGCCCACGAGCTCTCCACATAGGAGTGCCCGCACTGGATGGAGGTGGGGAAGGGAAGATGGAGAGAAATGGAAAGATTCAAAATACAGTGTAGGGATGGACTTCGGGTGAAAACAATAACTGAAGATGTCGAATAAAACAGCATTCACAGAGTCAGGAGGAGCGGGTGGATTGAACGGAGGATGGAGTGATGGGTCCAGAGGAAGAAGTCACTGCCAGGACACCAGTTTCTGGCTTGAGCCCTGGTGGATGGCAGTGCCATTTCCTGAGGCTGGGAAACCTGCAAGCAGGAGGGGCAGGTGTGGGGATTGGCGGGCACCTGCTAGGCATGAGAAGTCTGCAGCACCCCCAAGAGACTCTACCAGAGCAGCTCCAGAAATCCAGTGGGGCCATCCGAGGAGGCCAGGCAATTGGTCCCTCAATCATGAATGAAGTCTGAACAGGGGCTCCAGGGGATCAGCGACCAGCTTAGCTCTGCTTTTGTAGCCTCAGCACCTAGAAAGGTGACTGACACTCAGGTGCTTGGCAACAAGCCTGAAGAGGAGGAGGAGCCTCTCAGCCACCAGCTGAGTGAATGAGCTCACAGACAGGTACACTTAACAAATATTTAAGGGATTCTTTGCCTCCCTCCCTCGTCTCCAGTCCCACCGTCAGTGATTCTGCTGACTTGACTTGCTCGGTTTATCAAATCTGTCTCCTATTCTGTCCTTACCACCACCAAACTAATTCAGATGGCAGCAAGTCCCTATAGCTGCCTTTCACTGAGCCTGCTATGTGACAGCACTGTGTTGGGCCCTTTAGCAGTACTGTTCTCATTTAACCTTCAAAACAACACAAAGGGTCAGGAAACCTTGTAAAAACCATTTACTGCCCACGGAGTTGCTCCAGCAGCCTCCCCTGTGACCTCACTGCCTCCTGCTCCACCTTCCATGCTCCAGGCCGCTCTGGTAACACTCAAAATCTCCTCCTTCACACCCTCTCATGGTCTGCGGGATGACTGTCCAATGCCTGACCTTGGCTTTCAGGGCCCCGAGGTCCAGCTCTGTCCCTCCGCATCCTCCCTGTAGTCCCTGAGTGCCCAGAGCTGTCCTGTGTCCTATGTCCTGCTGTCCTATGGCCTCTGCTCAGGATGTGCCTTCTGCCAGACCTGCCTTGCTGCTGTGGGTCCCTTCACACTCACCACAAAAGTCTCCACGCATCATACCCTCTTTGACTTGAATCCTTCTTCCTCCTCCCCTCCTCCCTCCACCCCTCCTCCTTGTGGACTTCATCAGCGCCTAAAATAATAAGAACTTTCTTTTTCATGTGATAATGTCTCTGTTAATGGAAAGGATCATTTCCAACTCATTGGATCTGATGGTTCTTTTTAAGGATAGTTTCAGGCAGGAATGAAAGTAAACAGGCAGGCAGACTGGCCAGCAGAGAGAGGAGGAAGAGCATTTTCATTTTATTTGTATTTAGTTGTTCACATTGGTTATTCCCCCAGACTCAGGACAGGAATCTCAGACCTTGAGATGTATGTGGACTGCGATCCTCCAGGAGCTGTGGATTTAACCGCTACTCCACCAGGGTGCGCTGGAGCTGGTGGTTCCTTAGTCACAACTTAAGAGGAAACAACTGGGAAGTTTCTCCTGCAGAGTGGGGGTGAGAGCGACAGTGATTCTGCTCTTTCCTTAGGGAAAGAGTTATTGAAATGAGTTACTCTGTTCAGAGAATAGAAGCAAGAGAGAGGAATGGGGCCCCAGGGGCCTCCATCCTTACAAATCCTGGGCTGTGTTGAGGGCACAAGGGAGTTGCCAGTAGTTTATTTTCACCTGATTCATTTGAATCTTCATCTTTTCTCTCTCTTGGGGCTCAGGGGGCTCCTCGAATTTTCTTGCTCCCACCCATGCAAGGAGAGCTGTGTCTGGCTCACCATGGCCACGCAGGGACCGTGTCGTCACTGCTGTGGTCACATAGTTCGGGCACAGCAGGGCCTCCTCCAACGTCATGGAATGACAGCTCCCTGTCCCGAGCCGCCTCGGGAAGGAGATGCAGCCGACCATAAAGAACAGCAGTCCGGCCAGCCACCCACTCAGCATCGGCTTCCTTTCAGCCTCAGCCACCGCTCGCGGCCCAAGCCCTGAAGTACTGGGCAAAAGGCAGTCCCTGCAGTAACCCAAACTTTTATTTAGAGAGACTTACGAGATGATAGCTACTGTATTGAGCGCTTAGCAAGTATTAAATCATTTAATCTTTACAATGACTTACAAAGTGGGTGGTGAGGGCCTCCATTTTACAGATGAGGGAATTGAGGCACAGACAGGGTAAGGATTTAACGATACCTCCCAGTCAGTAGTGGAAGACTGGGACATGAATGCACCTCTGCAGGCTGGCTCCAGAGACACAGCCCTGGCTGCTAGGTCCAGACACTTCCACCGCTCGAATGACGTGTGTGTCTCACTTGAGATCAGGAATGGAGGAGTTCTGGGGCTCCTTTAGTTCAACACTGGCACAGCAGCTGGCAAACAGTCAGGGCTTAACTGAGAAGAGAAAATGCATTTCATCTGATGGCATTTTGCAGCCATCTGTTCTACACGATCACATTCATTTTCCTGACGCTGCTCGGCACCCATGATTAGACCCACCTGTCAGATGAGGAAACTGAACCTAGGGAGGCTAAGAAATGTATCTAAGTCACCAGCTCCAAAGAATGGAGATGACAGATAAAATGGCCAGTGCCCATTCCACACTTTAGCAATGGGGCCAGGGAAGAGGTTGCAGAGCCCAAGTCCAGTCTGAGGGCTTGGAAGCCCTGCCCGGTCAGGGGTCATTAATCACCCCTCCCCCAGCAAGGGTTGTGGGGGGCTGGGTGGAGGGGTGCTCTGGGGACAGATGCCTGCTTCCCCTCATCTCAGCCCTCAGGGTCTAACACCTCTTCAGGGCAGGAAACTCTCCCTTGTCACAAAGTGCTCACCCTCCCCCCCCACCCTGCCCAGGCCACTCCCCTCTCTATCCCCCCTCGAGGGTCCTGGAAAAAGCATCCGCTTGTCAGTGTAAATCTGCAGAGCTCAGACCAGCAGCTGGAGATGGATGGGCAGGAAGCAGTAACAATGGATGAAAGACCCTCTGTGCCCAGGTGGGTGGGGGAGGGAGAGGCAGGAAACCGAGAAGCCTCCCTCCTATGGAGGCCCGGAGCCGAGGGCGGCCTGGGATGCCAGAACCTGCGGGGTTTATTTGGATTCCCTGAGGATCCAAGCTGGGGGGCCCTCTGCAAACAGCAGACCAGCTCATCGCCATGGGGTGCGAGGTTCAGGATGTGTGTGACAAGAATGTCGCTTTCATGCCTCCGTGTGCGTCCCCAAGGCCTAGCACAGGGCCAGCTACACAGTAGGAGCTAGTGTGTTGCATGAAGAAATCAATCTGGCGGGACTAATGATGGAAATTTACCATTTTATATGTTTTTTGTTTTAGAAAAATTAAAAGGGTCCCAGATAGCCCCTTTCCCTTTTTTGCACATACTGTTCCTTCTGCCCGCTGTGTGCCTCCCTCTGCTTTTTGCAAAGCAGCAAATTCTTCGCCTCCAACTGAGGTCCACAAAGCTCTTCAGTGATGATTTTGGGGTCCCCCAGTTAAAGTAACCCCCATTCCCTCTAGCCTGGAACTTTTGATTTCCTTCATGGCACTTATCTTAAATTTCTCTCACTTATTATGTATTCTTCTTATCTTTTCTTTCTTTTTTTTTTTTTTTTTTTTTTTTTTTTTTTTTTTTTTTTTTTTTTTTTTTTTTTTTTTTTTTTTTTTTTTTTGAGGAGGAAAAAGCACTTTATTTTTCAGTTGTTTATATTTTAGCTGCTCACTGGGTGTTCCCCACCACCACCACCCAGGTCTTGAACTCGGGACCTTGGGATGTGTGTGGCACTGCTCCAGGGTGTACTAGACCACTTGGCCACGAGGGCACACCTGTATCCTTATTTTTCTGTTCCCTGTCTCTCCCTCCAGAATGTAACCTCCAAAAGGGCTTCTTGTGCAGTGTTGTATTCCCCAGACCAGGTACATGGGAGATGCTCCATAAATAGTAGCTAAGTAGAGAAAGAGATGAACCAATGAACCCCTGTAATGATGCCACGAACCCCTGCAATGATGCCATGCACACCTGCTGCTCTGCTGTCTCTTCCTTGAAGTGAATAAAAGGGAATCTTGCTTTTACTCCAAGGACTGTGAAGCCCCAACCCACCATGAGTGGCTCATCTCCAGGTCAGCAAAGGTGATGCCACAGTCATTTTAGGGCTTTGCTTCCTCATACCAGCAGTTCTGAGGTTCATCAGAATTATAGTACATCTGAGATGGGGGTGGGGAGGCTGTCTGTGGGAAGGTCCAGCGCCCCACAGAGGACATGGGGGTCAACAGAGATGGTGAAAGATGGGAAATCCCAAATTCAGATATTCCAAGGTCATGCTCACACATCCACCCAGAGCTTTACCAACAAAGTACTCAGTAGAAATGCAGATTTCAGAGTCCTCTGCTGGTTCAGGCATTGAATCAGCATTTACTGAGCACCTATTATGTGTCTGGCCCTGTGCTAAGAACTGGGGATGTGGCAATGACTAAAGGCTCAGAGACTCAAAGGGATTAAATAAAAGACCTGGCCCACCCAACACACAGCTGCCTCAGTGATCTTGACAGTAAGTTCCAGATGTGAGAGCTACTACTGTGGGGTAGAGAAGAAAGAGTCCTAGGAGGCAGAAAGAGGGAGAGCTGATGTGGAATTGGACAGAGAGAATCCAAAATGGAAGAAAGGTTGACTAAGAAGCCAGGGCAGTTGGGGGTGGTGACCCTGCTTCTATGCCTGGGGTTGCCAGCTTGGGTTGGATTGGTGCCCAGAAATTCAGTGCCTTCCAGGGGACTCAACAGTCAACAGTGGCTGAAGACCACTTATTTACTCCGAAGCCCTGCACTAAGCTTTGGAGTTACCAAAGTGAAGGAGACATACCCTCATCTCTAAAGTCCTCAGTACTGGTGGACACACCTGGGTCTGGTCTCGGCTCTAACTCTCTCGGTCAACATGTCGTGAGCAAGTGACTTAACATCAGTTTCCTCAACTATAAAATGAAAGTGGTCATCACAGTGCCTGCTTGTGGTGCTGTGAGAATTTGATGAAATAAGCTATAATGCTGTTAGGCATGCAGCTCTTTCAGAAATGGTAAGCCAAAAGCTGATGTCTCTTTTGGGTAGGAACGGAGCACACTCAAATAATTCATGGCCTGCTCTCACGATTATCACCATTCCATCTCACAAGCTCAGTCAGTCATGCAACAAACATGAATGGAGCCGGCACATACGTGTGTGGGGCAGCCCCACACAGGAGCAGCTCATCTCCCAGGGAGGGGCAGAGAGGGTCGCAGGCTTGTAATAAAATGTGTGGGACCAGTGTTGCTACGGAGTCAGAGACGCAGGTATAAATTGATGCCCCCATTTCACTGATGAGCAAACGGAGGCTCAGAGAGACTAATATACTTGCCAATTCAGGGTCACATCAATTCTCTCCCTCTGTCTCAGAACATGTGCTCTGTCTTCACAAACAACCTGTACAGAGCAATCGTGTTTTCTCAAAAGTCCTGCCCAAATTCTGGCTCATTCAGTTGTGAACATTCATTGCAATCCTCCTGGGTGTCAGAGTGGTCCTACATATGCTTTTCTTTCAAAGGAAAAGGGCAGGCAGCAATGAAGGCAAGCAGGCAGATAGGCAGGAAGACAGAAGAGGAAGAAGCGTCTTTATTTTATTTTTAGTTAGTTGTTCACACTGGTTGTTTCACCCTAAATCTAGGACTCGAACCCAGGGGTATGTGGCCTGAACTCCTTTGGAGGCAGCTGACCTAATCACTGCTCCACCAGGACATGCCAATCCTATATATACTTAACATGTAGATGATCTGGACATGGCTTCTGTCCCCACTTCCAGCCAGCGAACAGGTAGATTTGGGGCATATTGGTCTTGGTGACATTGAGGGGGAATGCTTTGGTACTGGGCCAGCTGTCCCTTCATCAAAGCGCCCACAGGGCTGCTGGGAAAGGCCAAGGGAGGGAGGTTGTGACAGCTTCAGGTCCCCAGGGCCACCATGTCCACTCAGCTTGGCTCTGACTCACCTCCCACACCTGGTGCTGGCCTCAGGCAGTCACGCTGCTGGAAATAGACCAGGGGCAGAGAGCAGGAGCAGGGGTGGGAGGCTGGGAGGTGGGGGAGGCACCTGCATAAGTAGCCTCCATTCCCACCCTCTGAGCCAGGAAGCAGCGACATGTCATCCAACTGAGTCCACTTCAGTAGTTAGACTTGGGAGTGGCCCCGGGCGGTTGAAGACCCCAAGCTTCTGAGGCTGTCCCAGGAGGGGCAGGGAAGGTCACAACACATATAATGATTCTGCTTCACTTCTCACAATGCCCAGTGGTAATGCACGCACACTGTGTGCCAGGCTCTGCGCCAAGTAAGCACTTCGCACGTCTCAGTGATTTCATTGAATGCTCACAGCTCCCCAGGGGATTGTCCTGTGATTAGAAGCCCACTTAATAGATGAGGAACTTGAGACACAGAGAAGCAAAATAACTTGCCTAAGACCACACGACTCCTAGATGATGCAATATGGGCATACCTCATGCTCCCACCTGACTCCAGTTCAAATAGCTCATTCCAGGTCACCTGTGTCCACTGTTCCCATCTGCCCTGCCTACATCACCTTCCCTCTTTCCCTTCTTAGCACTCGGGGAAGCAGAAATCAAACCGTAACCTTCCCCCTTTCCTCCCCACCTATCTCAACCCTGTTGAACTCAGCCCAGGTCTGATGAAGTTGCCTCCCTGTCTAAAACCTGCAGTAGCTCCCTATTGCCCTCAAGATAAAGTGTAAAGGCCCTTCATTAACTGGGCCCTGCCCACCTCTCCAGTCTCCTGGTTCACCAGTATTTGCTTGGGCAAGTCAGGACACCTCCCAGAGCCGGCCCTCCTGGTGGGCATGGTAATGTGCTTGCCCAGCTGCAGAACTGCCTGTGAAGAGCCACTGCAGGCACCTGTGAATCACCTAGCAGGGCCTGTGGCTCCTGGCTGATGTTAGGGTACCTCGTGAGCCACACAGAGTTGGTGATGTGTGAAATGGTCTCTACCTGCAGCCAGGGCTCAAAGGCTATGGTGGGCTGGCCCAGAGGCTGTCTGTGCTGCTGGGCCTCATCCTTTGGGGAGATTCTCAGTGATTTCAGGGCAGCAGTAATTAGAACTCGGGTGGGAGGAGACAAAGGAACTGTTGGTGGGAAGGTAAAAAGGTAGAAAACAGTATGACAATTCTTCAAAAAATTGAAAGAGAATTCCAATGTGGTCCAGCAATGCCACTTGTGCTGAAAGAACTGAGAGCAAGGTCTCCAAGAGATGTTTGTACACTAATATCCACAGCAACATTGTTCACATGTGCTAAAATGAGGAAGCAGCCCTAGTGTCTACTGAAAGGTGAATGGATAAGCACAATGTGGTCTATTCATATCGTGGAATATTATTCAGCCTCAAAAAAGAAGGAAATTCTGATCCATGCTGCAGCATAAATGCATTTGATACCAACGAACTGTGCCCTTTAAAATGGTTAAGATGGGTGTGCCTTGGTGGAGTAGTGGTTGGGTCAATAGCTTCCAAAGGAGCACAGGCCACATGGCCCTGGGTTCAAGTCCCGGGTCCAGGGAGAAACAACCAGTGTGAACTAAATAAAAATTAAAATATGCTTTTCTTTCTTCTGTGCTCCTGCCCACCTGCCTACTCGCCTTCTTTCCTGTCTGTACTTCTCCCTCAAAAAAAGAAAAGGGTTAAGATGATAAATTTTATATTATGTATTTACCAAGCGAAAAAAAAAAAAAATTGGAAACAAAGGCAAAGGCAACTCATTTTCATAATAGGTTATTTTTCCCCCTAATCTTTACCACTATCCAGAAGGCAGATATACCCATTCTGTGGAAAGGAAGATTGAGGTCCAATAGAGGATGATGCACCAGGGACCTGGCCCAGCTGTCAGGCTCCAGGGCCCATGCTCTCTCCTCACAGCTCCCAGGGCTTGGAGGATGGAGAGGCGGTCCTAGAGGGGCAGTGAGACGGGGATAAAGAGCTTGAAGGGAGGTCTAAGGCAGGATCGGTTTCAGAACTGGAGACACATGTAGGTGCAGTGAATGTAGGAGAATAGCTGGGGCGAGGTCATCTACGACACGCAGAGAAGCCTGGACTTGATCTTTTCTCCTCCCACCCCTGCTTCTCAAATGGGGAAACAGCCCCTGTGCTTTACCATCATGCAGTGGGCAGGCGAACAGTTAGAAGAGGGCTGAGGGAAGAAAGGAGATCCAGGCTGGACAACAGTTACCACCTCTCCCAGCCTGCCCCCACCCTGCTCAGAACTCACCTCTCACCTCCCCCACCTTGCCCCCACGCTGGGTCTGGCCACCTGACTTACAGGTGAGAGTGATGCAGGCTGGAGCCTATTCTAGTGGCGCTGGTCCCTGGGCCGAAATAGAGCTCTGGGCCTCTCAGCTATGATGTCAATGGGCCCTTCCTTCCTCCCACATCTGTTTGAAAAGGTCACCTATTTTAAACTCTTTCTCACCCCACTGTGTCCCGCCCCCCAAAAGGGGGTGAGTTTTTCTAACCTGTGTCAACAGCTCAGTTCAATATCCAAACAGCTTTCTCTCCTGGGCGCAGGCTGGTCCCTCCACCACCAGAAAGCCCCAGACTCTTGCAGGCTCCTAAGCTGCAGGACCTCCCCCGACATTATTTAATAGCTAATTCCTCCCATCTGCTGCCTGGCTAACACCGTCCCAGGCTCTCAGGGGTAGATCTCGGCTTTCCTGGAGCTTACATTTTCATAGAAGCAAACACATAACAAATAAAATCAACAAATATGATATAGGGGTGATTTTTAAAGGTCACAGTGCTCTAATCAAACAGGGCTAGTGACTCCTTGCTTAATTTTTTAAGGGAAAGGTGCAGGCAGCAAAGAAGGCAAGCAGGCAGGCAGGCAGGAAGAGAGAGTAGGAGGCAGTATTTATTTTATTTTATTTAGTTGTTCACACTAGATGTTTCCCCAACAAATTCAGGGGTATGTGGCCTGTGCTCCTTTGGAGGCGATGACCTGATCGCTACTCCACCAGGGTGCGTCCTAATAGCCGAATTTAGAATGAGTGGTCAAGGATGTCTTCTCAAAGGCAGTGACAAAGACTTGGGGGAGAATATCCCAAGAAGAAGGAAGAGTAAGTGCAAAGGCCTTGAGGTGGGACTGGAAAATAAGTTGGAGCAAGGGTTCTTCAGGTGGGTTCCCCAGCCATGAAGAGCAGCACCTGGGAACTAGTTAGGAATATACATTCTCGGGACCCACCCCAGACTGACTAGAAACTTCTAGGGTTGGAACCCAGAAAGCTAGATTTTTAATGAGTCCTCCAGGCAACACGATACACTTTGCACTTGGAGAGTCCTTGGTTAGAGCAGAGGAAGAAAGTCTGTGACTAGAGTGCAGTGACAGGGAAAAGGGTCACTGCTGATCCTTATCCTCTTTCTATCCCCTTCACCAGCCTGGCCCACTCAAGGCAAAGTTGAAAGCTTTTTCATTGCTTTCTAAGTGAAATCAGAACCTCTTGGCGAAATGTATGAGGCCCCTCAAGATCTGCTCCATGCCACCTCTCCAGTCTCATCCCTCACCTTGCTTCCTCTCAAATCTTATACTCCTAAATAAAACAGTTCCTCCACCCCTCTAGACATACTGTTCCCTCTGCCTAGAATAGTCTTGCTCTACTTCTTCACTTGGCTAATCCTCAGCCATCACTCAGAACATGAGTCAGAAACCACTGCCTTCAGGAAGCCCTCCTGGATTGCCGGTGAGGGACCCCCCCCCCCCCGCCTCCTCTCTGCTTCAACACCAGCAGCCTCATGCTCATGCTCATTTGTCACACAGGTTTGAATTATCTGGTAGAAGAAGGGCTGCTTTTTAATTTTGTTTCTTCTGTTTTATTGCGATGTCACTGACATATAGCCTATATTTACTGAATGTGAACATCATAGTGGTTTGCTGTAGGTACACACTGCAAAATAATAACCACAGTAAGTGTACTTAACATCTTTCATCTGATGTAGTTATAATTCCTTTTCCTTGTGAGAAGAACTTTGAAGATCTACCCTCTTAGCAACTTTCAAATATGCGATGCAGTTTTGTGAACTATTATTACCATGCTGTACATGACATTCTCAGGACTTATAGATGGAAGTCTGACTTTTTAACTACTGTTACCAAATTCCCACCCCACCTTGGGTTGTTTTTAAAATGAGTTATTTTCTATTTAATTGCACGAGGTTATGATATACACTCATACTTAGAAAACTTTCAAACATGCAGATACAGTAAAAGACTTCACCCCATCCCTTTTTGAATCCTACTCCCCTTTCTTTTCTTTTTTTAGTATTTTATTGCAATCATTCATGCATCTTTTTTGTCCATTGCTTATAGATGCACAGAAATTGGATTTGTTTTGTGTTTATCTTTTTCTACATGTAAATGAAATCATAGAGGTAAATATTGTCCCACCATTTTTCTTTATTTAACAATGTCTTTTATAAAGGTCATTTATATCAGAACATGGAGACCTACCTTCTAATTTTTAACTATTGTATAGTATTCCAAAGTAGGAAGGTACAGTGGTGGTTTTAGTCATTCCACAAATTTATTGATCCTCTTTTATATTTTCTGTATTTTTTGATGCTTTCACATCCCTGGGCCTTTTTAATCCTGGAGAGACTGCTCCTCTTAGGGCTAGTTAATTCCTCCTAAACAATTTGCCTGGAGACACACCTTTCATATATAAAGCAACCTATTGAAAGCTCAAATCCCCAACCTTCTCTTTTATCTGACTCTCACACACCTAAACCAATATTTCTCCTGCCCTAAGTCACCTCAGGGCCAGGTTTGGACAATAGAGGATTCCCGATAACCCGGAACCCCAGACATTATATAAACGACCCAGTCCTAACTTGCCCCGCCTGCCTCCTCCACGCCTTCCCAGGAAAGCATAACAGTCTCCAAGCCAGGCACGACCTCACTCCTCCTTGCCTCCTGGCCCACCCAGTGCTTGAACATGACCTGCAGTGTGGTGTACCCCCTCCTCTAGGGAAATGGAACAATGCAACTTTCAATGGCATTGGCTTAACTGTGTCCTCACTCAGTCACATCTGTAAATTAAATCCCGGTTACAATCAAAACACTGAATGAGAAGCATTTTCAAAATTAAGGATATTTTCAATTGTTCACTGTTATAGAAAAAGCTGCAGCAATCATCTTTATATGTGCCTGCTTGCACACATGTGTGAGACTGTCTCTAGGAGATGAAAGTGTAAAACATCCTCCCTGTCAATCCACCCTGTTCTCCCATTTGTGTTTAGCATCACCTGGTCAAGTCGAGTCTCTTGGAAACTAGAACAGAGAGGCAGTGTGAGTCCCGCCACATGCGAAGAACAGGGGAGCTTCCTGGCACCTGGCCATCTGGGGAGAGTGACCCTGGGAGACGACCTGCGTGTCTGTGTCCTTCCCCACCTAACTGTCCCTCTGCATCTGCCTGTTCCTGCGTCGTCACCCCTTATAATAATTACCAATTGATAACGTTGACCAACCAGCAATCTCTTGACAGTGCTGACCCTGCCTACCAGAAGACAATGAGCTTCCCCAAGAAGCTTCTCTGCTGGACTCCGGCAGTGGGATGGGCTGTGAGGCCGCTCCAGACACCATTCAGACACACAGGGCCACCCAGCTCTGGGGCACGGGCTGTCTACGCTGAGGCTGTGCTGGGTAGCACTTTGGCTTTTTAGATATTCAAACATTTCCCTGTCTCCCATCGAACTCTAGAGATGTCATTCAAACATCTTTTCCTTAAAAAAGGAAAAGTTTTGTGGTTTTGGGGTCAGACAAGTCACTTCATCTCTCTCAGTCCAGAGCAACTGGAGATATAAACAGGTAATACACATAGTAGTGCACGCAAAGCGCCTCGGACCCAAGCGGGCCAAAGCATGCCGGGTATTGTGTATTCTCCATTTGCTGCCCCTTATCCACCCAGGAGTGCCCTGGCTTCTTGGCCTTCTGCTCCCTCTTGACTCTGTCTCTGGAAGCATGGGCAGAAAACTGGGGTCTCAAGGACGAGACAGATCAGTAGTTGTCTGGTCTGGTCGCTTCTCCCTTGATGGACAGTTGACTGCTGAGTTCTGTGAAGGCCACAGCTCCCTCCTGTTGTTATGGCTCCCACACTCCTTCCCTCACCCCTCCAGCCCCCCCACTCCTTCCCTCACCCCTCCAGCCCCCATACTCCTCCTCACCCCTGCCTCTCACCCCTTAAGAGTAACAAGGCCAGGCTTCCTGCTGTTGCTAGGCCCGAGGTGCCCACACAGCATCCCTGAACCCTGCCAACCCCTTTAGAGGTTCAGGCCTGCATTAAACTCTGCCGTTGCCCCCTCAGTGAGCCACCCTGACAATTGCAGGAGCCAGCGTCTCTGTTGTCAAGGTGCTCCGTCTGTCCCTCACCCCAGCTGCAGAAAGAAGGTCCCCGTATTCCCAAAGCGTAGACCAGAAGGGAGAACTCATTGGAAGGAGAGTCTTGTGGAGCCACCAGCCCACCCGAGCCCCACCGGTAGCAGCCGCTGGGAAGGCCCTGATGCCCACTTCTCCTGCTGAGCTTTGCAGGAGCAGGGTCTCCTCCACCCAGGCCTCTTCCACCAGCCCAGGTGTGTAGGCTCTGGGGCCTGACTCATACTAGTAGATCCAACCACGAGTCAGCGGTACACCCAAAGCAAACCAGTCACTGACCCTGAGAGAGAAGCTGGGCTGCAGACTCCTGAAGCCACCTGGCCAGGGGGCTCTCTTTCAGGATTTGGTAGGAATCATACATAATAACAGCAAGTAGATACAGAGCACCTGCTATGTGCCGGGCACTGCACTAGACCGTCCGCTCCCTTGGCCAATATTGTTAAGGGCTATCACGTGCAGGTACCATTCCTGGCCCTGGGGATTCAGCAAACCACACAGCAGATGAAGACACTGTCTTCTTGAAGCTCTACGAGACGCACAACTGAAGTCCTAGCTAGTCCTTCAATGAGGATGATACCAAGGTCTGGAGACTAGCCAAGGGCATTCGTCTGAGGTAGGATTCAAACCCAGACCTGCCAGGCTTCCCAGCAGGAACCATCACCTTAGAAAATTGTAGGCAGGGCAGGAGGCAGCTTGGCAAGAGCCAAACCCACATCTCGAGAGGGAGGACCTGGGGGGAGGTGCCTCGAGAATGGGGGAGGAGGTACCTTTGGTGCCATCCGTGTCCCAGAAGCCATGACTAAAATGTAGGGTCAGGGCCAGGTGACACAGCCAGGGAAAGGCGCTCTGTGAAACGATGCTCCTAGTTATTACTTGTGTGTAATTTCCTTCTTGACGTAAAATTGTGAGTCACGGTCTCAGAGCTTGTCTAGATTTCACAATCCACATAGACAATCATAGACACTATCCTGTCTCCTGCCAGCACATTTTCAACAGTCATTTCCCACCCAACCTCCATCTCCTTCTGGGATGTCAGGGATTTTGTTGGAAGGTTAGGGGAGCCAGGGAGGGACAGGGGAGCACAAGATCGACCTCAGGTACCACTCCAGGGGTCCTGCTAAAGCTAAAGAGTGGGTCAGAGTTCCCTGTCCCCAAACACACGTGGGCATCGTTCCACTGAGCCTCTCCTATGGGCAACAGCAAAGCAGAGCCCTTAAAACCATAAGCCCTATAACGACTAGCTTCAAGTTCCAGCTCTCCACCTTACGGCTGTGGACTTCAGCCAGGTCAAGTCACCTCTGGGAGCCTTGGTTTCCATATTTGTAAAGTGGTGGAAATAATAGTGCCTACCTGAGAGAGTTGCTATGAGGCTTAAATGCAGCAGCGCATCCAAATGCTTAGAAGAGGATACAAACGCACCCTGGTGGAGTAGCGGCGAGGTCAGCTGCCTCTGGAGGAGCGCAGTCCATGTATATCCCAGGAGCCAGATTCAGGTCTCAGGTCCAGTGGGGAGTAACTGATGTGAATAATACAATTAAAAAATGAAGTGCTTTTTCCTCCTCTCTTTTCTGCTTACCTGCCTGCACCTTTCCTTCAAAACAAAAAGAGAACAGAGCACATGGCGGGTGAGCAGAAAATGTTCGCTGTTTCACCTGCACTAAACACAAACAGGGAAACACCAGGTGACATGTGCGCACCGTGCTTGTGTGCATGTAATAATCATCCAGTTGTAACAGAGACAGGCGCACACGTTCATCAGCTTTGTCCCGCCCACGCATCCACAGGCACTCTCCCCGGCCTGAATTCGCGAGCTCCTCCCCTCTCAGGTCTCAGCTCAAATATCTGTCCCAGCGAATCAGAAACGCCCTCTGTCTCCACCTCATCACCCACTTTTATTTTCACCATAGAACTCAGCAATCCCTGACATCTCTTCAACATTTGCTTGTTTACTTGTGTGTGAGCAGTGTCTCCCATAAAAATGTGAGTTTCCATGAAACTCCCTAAGTGCCCAACGTCAGATGCATGGATGAAAAGATGTGGTTCATGTACACAACGGAATACTACACAGCCCTTAGAAGATGTGAAACCCTGTTCTTTGAATCAACATGGATGGAACTAGAGGGGATGATGCTAAGTGAAAGGAGTCAAAAGAAGAAAGATACCAGATGACCTCACTCATAGGTGGACCGCGAATAGACAAAACAAAGGAACAGATGAAACATAAAACCCTGAAACATTTGCAATAAAACTGAGGAACCAAAAGGGAATGGGGTGGGTCGGGGCAAATGGTGGCAGAGCCCACTGGACAATGGGGAAGAACACTAGGTGATGTGGTGGAGGGCAGGGTGTGTTGAAATATATCTAAGAAATGGGGAACCTATATATAGCAAATTATTTTAATGTGTAGAATATTTACTACAATAAAAAAAAAATCCTTAAAAAATAAAAATAAATTTAAAATAAATGTAAGTTTCCGTGAAAATGGGAACCTGACATCCTGGTCTCTCCCTGATCTCCAAAGTCAAGCACCATGCCTGGCACATAGTAGGTGCTTTGAAAAAGTATTTGTTCGAAGAATGAGCAATAAATTCCATCTTCCCCAGGGTGCAACTAGCTGCCTTTCACCAGTACCTGCTTTTTTCCAGAGGAAGGTGTGGGAGACTCAGAGAGGTCAGATGGGAGAGGTTCTGCCTTTCTTGTCTTTTCTTTTCTTTTTTAAGGAAAGGGTCAGACACGAGTAAAGGTGAGTAGGCAGGTAGGAAGAGAGAAAAGGAAGAACTGTTTTTATTATTTGTATTTAGTTGTTCATCTTTGTTATCTATTTCTTCATATTGGTTGTTCCCCCCAAGCCCTCAGGAAGCAAACCTGGATCCTTGTGAAGATGTGGATTGCACTCATTGGGAGGCATCGTATCTAACCACCATTCCACCAGGGTGCACCTAGCTGGCCTTTTTCTTTTTTTTTTTAAGAGAGGAAGGAAGAAACACCTTATCCGCTTAGTTGTTCATGTTTTGGTTTTTCACCCTGGCCCCAGGTCTTAAACCTGGGTCCTTGGGCTGTATGTGGTCTGCACACCAGCGTCTCAGCTGCCTGAGCCACAGGATGCACTTTTTTTTAATGGATAGCTACAGGTAGAAATGAAGGTAAGCAGAAGCAGGCAGGAAGAGAGAGGAGGAAGAAACATTTGTTTTATTTAGTTGTTCCTCTTGGTTGTCCATGCCCCACCCCAGCCCTAAGTCTTGAACTGGTGGACACTGGGATGTGTGTGAACTAAACCCAACCACTCACAGGGTGCACTTAGCTGGCCTTTCTTAGTCACTGAATTAGATCCACTTTGCAGGTGAGCTGTGCCCCCGAAAGTGGTGGGGTGAAAAGTGACCCTCAGATGTGTGCCCCCCGCCACTCCTGGTATCACCTGGTGTGGGAACAGAACCTGGCTCGTAGTGGGAGGCCTGGTCCCCACTTCTCTCACCGATGCCTCGTGCTGCTTCTCCTCACTGGCCTCCATCCATCTTCCATCTGGAGAATGAAAAGCGTAAAACAGACAGGAAGATTTTTTTTCTACTGAGATACATTTCACATACTGTAAAAGATCAGAGGTTTTTGAACTGTTGTTACAGGATCTTTTCTGGAATTCAGTTTTATCTGAAGACCCAATATGTAAACAAGATAAAAAGTGAGGCTGTTCTGAGGAGGCGGGTGCTGGCTGGAGAACCTGGCTGATGAGCGTACCGCTGTGCTCTCCCTTTCCCATTCTCATGGTCCCTGAGGCACCCCCACAGAATCCCAGGGCACGGAGGAACCCAGTCTGAAATCCATCAGACAAGTGTCAGTCTTTAGTGTCCCTTTCAAGGTGCAGCAGCCCTGGGGAGTTGTGAGGGGCCCCTGCCCTCCCCATTTGCAGATGGGAGTTGTTGCTTGCGCCCCAGTCCAGCTGCCTCCGAGGGTCATGAGAAAGAAGACAAGGGCAGGCCCAGGCGCAGGAAGTGGAGCTGGCCAGCGGGGAGGCAGTGACAAGCGCTGGTACCGTGGCCTCCTGGATGGGCCGGTGACATCACAACCCCAGGAAGCAGCTGCCTGAGAGGCCCTTGCTGTCCCTGAATCCTCCTCTGGGAAAATCAGACACCAGCTGTTGTGTCCTCTTCTCACTCACTTGCTGTTCTAGGTTGTTCCCCACCCCTCCCCCGACTACGTTCTTCACCAGAGGCGGCAGCAGACACTTCCTCTCATTGAAGTCCTAGTGTGTGCCACACTCTACTGCCCTTTACAGCACAGCTCATGACTCCGAGTTCCCTGATGTCATCGAATGGAATCATCCTTGACGTTATGAGCAGGGACTAGAAGCATCCCCATTCTACAGACGTTGAAACTGAAGTTCAGAGGGGTAGGACAGATTGCAGAAGCCTGCCCAGTGGTAAACAGCAGAGCCAGGAATAGAACCTGGTTCTGTATGACTCTGTCAATGCTCTTTTCACGAATTATTAGATCGTCAGATTCCAAGCAAAATAATGCCAGGTGGCGATTTCTTCACACGTGGTCATACGGGATTGTTGATTTCTTTTATTAATGATTATTCCTGGCCTGTTTCCAGAATCATAGGAGGTGTGGAAAGGGCTAAGTCATGGCTACTACTAAGATTTTCCCCATTTTACAAAGAAGATAAACCGAGGCTTGGAGGAGACAAGTCCTTTCATCAAGGTCATAAAACAGACAGGTAACAAAGCCAGGTCGTGAGTCCCCAGATGAGCTGTTCCCCTTTAATTCTGAACATCTTAGGCAGGATTAACCTCCTGCTCCACCCGGAGTCTCCAACTTCAGTCCTTGGGTGCACGGGACTGCGTGGACGACGTCATTCCGTGGCCTTATCTGCTAGGCCGCAAGGGCACACCCATTTGTTTTTACTTAGTTTTTAAAATTTTATTAAAGGGAAGATGCAAGTAGGAATAAATGAGAGCAGAAGCAGGCAGGTAGGGAGAGAGAAGAGGAAGAAGACACTTCATTTAGTTGTTCATCTTGGCTGTTCTCCTTGGCCCCAGGTCTTGAACTAGACACCTTGGGATGCATATGAATTGCACTAAACCTACTCCAGCGGGTCCTGTCACATTCCACTGCTTTTCTTGTAAGGATACCTACCTTTGAAGTTAGGGCCCACCCTAAATACAGGATGATCCTATTTTGAGATCCTTAAATTCTATCTGTAAATACCCTGTTTCTAAATACGGTCACATCCAGAGGTTACTTGGATTTTTTTACGTGTGCATATCTTTTTAGGGGACATTATTTCAACCCCCAACATCACCATCACCCCAATTCGGCGGATCCTCATGGAGCATGAAGAATGCCCCAGCCAGGGGTCCAGCAGGCAGGTTGCAATAATGCTGCCCACAGTCTAGTGAGAGAGACGGACAAGCACAGGTAAGGGTGGGGCAGTTCTTAAACGAAGTGGTTTTAAGGAGTGGTTTTGACTCCTGGAACCAGTTTCAGGTTAGAAATGAAAAATATGAACCCTCCAAAGAGAGCAAGGAACAATGATGAGGAGTGAGTATGGTATGTGTCCTAAAAATCAAAAGCTATTTATTAAGCACTTTCTATGTGCAATACCTGTATGTGTATGTGCACACACATGCACATATACATATGTGTATACATACATACATACATACATACATACATACATACATACATACACATATATATGCTATGCAGAGTAGAAGAATGAGCCTGAACTTTAGCTGTAGAGGCAGAAGTTCTCTAATTCAGACTTAATCCTGCCTGAGCCTACTTTCCTCATTTATAAAATGAGAATACTCATAACATTTGTCTTGAAGTGATTATTAGGTTTAAGTGAAATCTCCCAAGTATTCAGGTAAATATTTATTAAACATTTCCTCTGTGCTAGGGCCCCATTAGGTATAGCAAGGGGCTAGCAGAATGCCCAGGATGAAGAAAGCACCAACTAAATGACAGTTCCTGTCCTCTTTCCCCTGATTGACAAGTTAGATAAAAAGCTCAAGACAGAAATGCAGCCAAAGTCACCAGGCAGGACAGGCTACAGGCCAAGGAAAGGGAACGAGCTTTGTGTGCTTAGGAGTTAGGACATGGCCAGATAGGTCTGCAAACGCTTCCTGGAGGAAATGGGCTTAGAATTAGACCCTGGAGGACAGATAAGAAGGCAAGGAGGGAGGGTCCTCGTAGCAGTGGGGGTGTGAATGTAAGATTGGACGGGGGAAATTAAATGGTAAAAAAAATGTAGATTTGGGTCAGATGGTGACCGTTTCTGCAGGATTTTGGGGGGTATTTGAAGCATCCGTGAAAGAAATTTGCTATACTTAAAACAAAAAAAGCAAGGGTAAGTACAGACATGAAGACACTTAACCATATCACGAGTGTTTGCATTTCTTTACAATTAGTTCCAACTTTGGTATCCTTTTTTAATGCAGGGTATTTCCTATAGAGAATAGTTTCCTATGTTTCTACTATATTTAACTTACCTGCTTTTTCTATTCCAGAAGGCTCCTTGAAGGCAGAAGCTATATCTCGGAAGCAAGTTCTCAGCCTACTGCTTGGCAATAAGGAATTCATTGAGTGAATTCATGCTTTTACATTTGTTTTACATGAGTATGAAATTCCGAGTGGTATGTAAAATTCATGTCTCCTTGCCTGGGGCAGATACCATGTTGATCTCTACAACCCAAGTCAGGCAGGATTGTTGTATTGGAGACAGTTCCTGATATGTCTGCCCAGCATCTAGTAGGCCGGAGCATACACAGGCCTTGCTAAACTAAACTTATGAACTCACAGGCTGTTCTAAAGCCATTAGGCCGTGTTGCTTTAAACTCGGTCAGCCAACCAAAGGTGAATGCAAAAGACTTTAAACAAGTCAGACAGCTTGAGACTTGAAATAGAACAGAAAGGGGATTCACAGTACTCAACCTCCCCTTCTGGCTGGAGCCCTTGAGACCTGAGGATGCGAGCAAGGCTATCTCTGTGTTGAGATAAGAAATAGCAGCTTCTTTAAGGTTTATTTTGTTTCTGGAGCCACCAGATCTAGTGGGCGGATCATGTCTTGAAATAGAAGCATCTTGAAAGGCTGTGAATCATTTCTTAGCATCAGGCCTGCAAGGTTTCATATCCTGTTCTCTGAGTTACCTTGGGTACTACGTGCTTATATGAGAGTGTGTGTGCATATGCGTATATGTGCACGCATGTTGTTTTCAGAGCAGTTTGCTTAGGATTTGGTTTTGAAACTTTTACTTTCTTTTAGTAGCTTTTTTTTTTTTTTAAGTTGGATGGATTTTTCAAATGGTTTCATTCGAGAAAGTTCAAACCCTGGAATGACTAAGTCTTTGAAAGAATTTGGACCTTGTGAGGAAATTTGTATTGGTATGAATCACTCACTCTCACTGATTTTTACAGCAAGAAGATGCTTTGTAAAGGTTTGGGGTTAAACCTTTCATTGTATACATGGGAAAACTGAGGCTCAAGGAGGGAAAGTTGTTCAACCAAGGCCATGAGGTCCATGGAAGTGATGGGACTAGAACACGGGTCTGGAGCCAATTTTGGGTTTGCAAGAAGCCCTCAAGCATCCAGTTTGTTAGGTGAGCACATTTACAAGATTCATAAAGGAGCAGATAGAGAAAGAGAGTTGTGAGGAGTCAGAATTCAGTGAGTATATGTGTAAAAGGGAAAGAAAGGGACCTGATGACAATATTTTACATTTGTCACCGCACTTAACCCTTCCCAGATCCAATTAGAGCAGAGGTTCTCCACCAGGGTTGACCTGGCCTCCAGGGAACAATTGGCAAGTTCTGGAGACGTATATATTTGTCTCAGCTTGAGTGGGCAGGCGGGGTTCAAGGAATGCTGCTGGCACCTCATGGAGAGAAACCAGGAATGCGATGCTGTGATGAGCAAGGCAATCCCCCACCAAAACATCTCTGGCCCCAGACAGTGCCGGGACTGAGAGCCCTGCTATATGCCTATGGAAGTCACACCTGCATGCATCCCAGTTGAACAGCCCAAACTGCTGAGACTCGGAAAGCATAGCCACTCATTACCTTTGCGGTCTTGGGCAAATTATTTAACCTCTCTGTACCTCAGTTTCCTCATTTATACATGGAGAAGACAGCACCTCTGTCAAGTTATGATAATAAATAATATTTTTAAAGAAAAAGTGAAGGCAGGAATAAAGGTGAGCAGAGGTAGGCAGGCAGGAAGAGAGAGAAGGAAAAAGCATTTTACTTTTAAATTCTTATTTAATTGCTCATCTTGGTTGTGTCCCGCCCCTCCTCCCCTGGTCCTGGGTCTCGAACCTGGATCCTTGGGATGTAGGTGAACTACTTCTGGTGGCGCATATCCAGTAATATTTTTAAAGAGAGAAAGGGACCTAGAGGAGGGAGAAGCATTTTAAGAAAGGAAAGAAGAGGAGGAAGTACTTTTTATTTGTTTATTTATTTTGTTTTTTCCCTCTGGCTCTGAGTGGCAAACTGGACACTTGGGCTTTCCATGGTCCACACTCCAGCTGCTGGCTTAGTACCGGAGCCACCAGGGTGCACCTACCCAGTATTTTAAGCTACGTCTCTTGCAATAGTTCTCACAAGTGGCACCTGCCCTTCCATTCCCAGATCTCACTGGGCTAAAACCAAGGTGTTGATAGGACTCTGTGTCTCTCCTCATTTCTATTGTCACATCTTTTTCTCTGACTCTTCTGCTACCCTCTTCCACTTTTAAGGAGGCTTGTGATTTCATTGACCAAAAAGATAATCCAGGATAATTTCCTATCTAAAAATAAGCTGATTAGCAACCTTAGCTCCTTCTGCAACCTTAGTTCCCACTTTTCACTGAACATTTTGACAGGTTCCAGGGATTAGGATGTGGTCATTAATCTGCTTATCATATTAACCAACAGGGAATGGGGGTGGGGGTGGGGGGAGTCTGACAATCCACAAAGCACATACTCCTAAAGGGTCAACTGAAGGTCAGTTCCTACTCCTTTTATCACATATGAACACTGGTTCAGTGTGCCTGGATCTGCCAATATTCCAAATGAAGCTGGAAAATCCAATTTTCAGGTGAAGTTTTGCAATTTTGAAATCACTGGGTAGGTAAAAAAAAATAATTCTCATGAGTTAAATGTGGCCTGAGGCCACCCAGGTGTGACCTCTGGATCCACCTCCACCCTGGGCAGCCAGCCGTGGTGAGACGTGAGATGTTCTCTGGCATTTGCAGGCTCTGGGGGATGAGGAACCAGTTAGGCCCACAGGTGGGAGGGAATGTGGTCAGGGGCATAGCAGCTACTGGAGGGGATGCCTCAGGGGAAAGTTCAGAGGGAGAAGGGACCAACCATTTCCCTAAGGGACCAGCCCTCACCTGCAGGAAGCAGTGGTGCAGTAAAGGGTACAGGAAGTCAGGCAGCGCCAACCTGAAGAAATTAATCAGAATAGGTAGGTTTTATGCCTCGTGACTTCAGCACGCTCATTCTCATTTCTAAAGGTATCAGTTCTTCCCTTCCCCCTGAAAAAAGACAGCAAGAATGGGTGGCAGGCGGACCACAGGGATGACAGGGATTGGGGTGAGGAGACTTTTTTATCTTACGTCTTATCCTGCTTTTAGAATTGTGAACTAGGTGAAAGTGCTACTGATTGAAAACATTACACTGAAATCCTTTTATTCATTTAAAAATATTTTAAAATTGTTTACAATAAAGATAGAAACATGAATGAAGTGTGTTCTAGTCATTTGCATATCTATAAAGATGGTCTGTATGTGCAGGCAGAAATGAAGGCGAGTAGGCAGGCAGGTAAGAAGAGAGAGGAGGAAGAAGCATCTTTATTTTATTTTAATTTTAGTTGTTCACACTGGTTGTTCCCCCAAGGGCCCAGGACTTGAACCCAGGGTTTGTGTCTTGCTCCTTGGGAGGCGATCGACCTAACCACTGCTCCACCAGGGCACCCCAACACACCCATCTTCTTAAGTGTTTGTTTCCTTCTCCTCACACACCAGGACTGGAATACACCCAGCTGGTGTCTTCCTGAGTTCTGTTCCATTCTCAATGGCTAAATTCGAAGGCCATTTGGGGTCAGTTGACTTGACCTTTCCACACCAGGTAACTTTGAACCATGTGCTTGACCTCTCTGAGCCTCAGTTTCTACATCTGTTAAAAAAAGGATGGGTAATAGTAATACCAACTTGATAAGTCGTTATGATGAATGAGTTTCTGCATGTAAAGCACTTGAAACAGCACAAAATTAGTGTCCATGTCCATAAATGCTGACTTTTGTGTTAACTATTTTTACTACTCTTTTTTAGCTTAGTTTCTTGGCGGGGAGTGTTATTAAAACCATAACAACTGAAGAAAGAGACAATGAGGGTTGAACCTGGTTTTCAAGATTTCAGAGTTCACAACTTTCAACTCATCTGTCCTATGGGCATGATTATAAAATAATAGGGCTGAGTGAGACAGTTGGTTTTCAATGTGCTAGTTTAGTTTGGGGACAGCCCTTGCCCATCATGACCTTGGATCTAGTAGATGCCAAGGTGGGGGCAGGTCAGGTCTCTGGCACATGTCCTAGCTTCAGTGGAGCCAAGTTTCTGCTCCCTGGGGAGGGAGACGGGGTTGGGGAGGGAGTGTCAGAATGTGGTGGTTGCTGAGAATGACCCGGGCCAGCTGCTGCCTGACCCCTGCCTTTCTCATGAAGGAGGCTCTCCCAAAGTCCCCAGTCTACCCGCTTTCCGTGGCCTCCCCTGACCCTTGTCATTTAAGAAGCAATTGTAGCTTGAAAACATAGCTGGCACCAAACTTGTGGGTTAAATGCCCCAGAAAGATGGAGGACATTGCCCAAGCAACCACCAGCCAGTGGGAGAACCCAGGGGTCAAGAGCAGAGCTTTGCAGGTTGGAAACCCAGCTTCTCCACTTCCTAGCTGAGCAGCCTGGGGCTTCAACTGCCTGAGATTTCCACAGCTGTGAAACCGGATGATAACAGTATCATGGAAGCCACTGGGAGAATTCCCTTCTTTTTTCAAAAAGCTTGATTGAGGTATAGTTTATAAACCATAAAATCGACCTGCTTTACATACACATTTCGAAGATTTTTAGCATGTTTAAAGATTTGTGAACTGCTACCTCCTGGGTTTTAAAGCATTATTTTTATTACCCTCCCCAAAGTCCAGTACCCATTAGCAATCACTCCCTTTCTTGCTCCCAGCCTTCGGCAGCCACTAATCTGCTTTCTGTCTCTATAGATTTACCTTTTCTGGAAATTTCCCTCTAACGGAGTCATACAATATGTCCTTTTTGTCTTGTTCCTTTTATGTTGCCTTTTCTGTGTGTTTGTTTTAAACATTGTATTTAGTTGTTCGTCTTGGCTCCCCGCCCCACCCCTTGGTCTGAACCTGGGCCCTTGAGATGTATGTGGCTCATGTCCAGTGGCCTTATCTGCCAGGACACCAGGGCTGCCTCATGTTGCCTTCCTTTGAAGAGAGGAAGGGAGGGAGGAAGAAGCATTTTTTTTTTTTAAAGGAAAGGTGCAGGCAGGAATAAAGGTGAGTAGGCAGGCAGTCAGAGAGGAAGAAGAATTTATTATTTTATTCAGTTGTTCATCTTGGTTGTTCCCTTTGGCTCTGGAATGCAAACCCAGGTCCTTGGGATGCATGTGGCTCACACCAGCTGGACCCGGGGGACTTAATCACTAACCCCCCAGGGCGTGACTAAAGAAGCATTTTTGAACCCAGGTCCCTGTGCCTCATGTGGTCCACACCCCACCCATCTCTGTCACCTGAGCCACAAGGACACATCCCTTTTCTTATTTGTGAAGTCCATTCATGTGTGACATATAATAATTTGTTCCTTTTTATTGCTGAATAATATTCTACTGTGTAAATGTGGCATACTTTATCAGTCGGTGGACATTTGGGTTGATCCACTTTGGGGCTATAATGAACAATGTTATTGACTTTTGTTGCATAAGTCTTTGAGTAGATACATATTTTCATTTCTCTTGGGTTGATACTTAGAATACTGAGTCATATCTTTTTTTTTTTTTTTTTAAGGAAAGGTGCAGGCAGGAATGAAGATGAGCAGAGGCACAGGGAGATAGGAGGAAGAAGCACTTTAAGTAAGGAAGGAGAAGGATCAAGAAACATTTTTAGCTATTTCATTATTCATTTTGGTTTCTCACCCTGGCCCAGCGTCACAAGCCTGGAGCCTTGGTCTGTATGTGGTTTGCACATCAGCATCTCAGCCTCCTGAGCCACAAGGCCATGCCCTGTGGCTCATATTAAAGTCTGCATTATAGTTCTGTCATCGGACAGTGTTGATATAGAGCACCAACGGCCTAACACTAGTTATTAAGCACCAATTTCATACATTTTTGTATCTTTTATCTGACATAATACTCAGCATAATTCTGTCAAAAAGATTATAACTTTTTCCCTTTTACAGATAAGGAAACAAAGAAGGTGTGACCTCCCCCAAGGTCACACAGCTGGACACTAGCAGATTCAGGATTCAAACTCATGTTGTCTGACTCCAAACCTCATAGTCTTTCATGGAATTTTGCTGCACGGATTGCTAAAAGCACCAAGAGCTTTGGGGGTCACCCTGGGGTATCTTTGGAATTAGAACAGCTCTGCATGGTAATGAATCATGGTAATCAGAAACTCTGACTGAATGCTTGGCTTTCATAAATACAAAATGAGAAAGCAGATTAATTAATATAAGCAATGCATTCGGAATAAACTGCATCTTGGAATCTGTGGGTGGAATAAAAGTTTGAAGACCACTGATGCAAATCATCGTCTCATTTCACAGGTGGGAAAACTGAGGTCCAGAGAGGAGAAAGGACTTGCCCATGGTTGTTAGCAAGTAGCAGAGTCACGTGCAAAATGCTGAGTTTCCAGAATCCCAGGCTGAGCTTCCTCCCATGTACCTCACAGTCTTTACAGGGACGGTCCCTGCCCCCAGCCCCCTGGAAGCCCTTTGTCTTGAATCTACCCCCCCACCCCCCAAGCCTGTCCCAAGGACTAGAGACGAGGGGGCCAGGAGACCCAACCCATTTCCCATCAGGGTCCCAAGGCCGCCATCCGGTCCTGGGCCAGGAATTCCTTCCAGAGCCGAAAATAATTCTGAACACTTCGAGGTCTCCGAGGGGCCCTATTCCTACGTAGCCCTGCGTTGGCTGGCCAGGCCTCCCCAAGTCTCCTCTGGTGGGTCTTCCTGGGCGCCCCCAAACTGCCCCAACCTTCTGCACGCTTAGGTGTGTGAGAAGAGAAACGTCCAGACAAACTGTCCATACCCACCCTCCCTTGTCTCAGCCCTCTGCACAGAGACATCCAGAACCTTCCTAGGAGTCAACCCAGGAGGGCCTGAGCCAGGGCCCCGGAGGAGGGGTTCCCTAGAAGTCAAAGGAAAGGGGACACACGGAGGCACAGAGAGAAGATAAAGGATGGGTGTTTAGAGCGAAATAAAGACAGGGGCAAAAGACCAAGAGAAAAGAAATGAGAAAAGAGGAGAAAGAAGTGGAGGAGAAAAGAGGTTTTGCCCATTAGGAAAGGGGAAAGTAGGAAGGCAGAAAAGTTGGAATTTGAGAAAACTGATGGAGGGAGAGAAAGGGCAGCAGGCGGAGCAGGAGACACTGAGTCCCAGGGTACCGGGCTGAGGCGACCGAGGCCCCGAGCTGGGGCGTGCTCGGGTGGCTGGGGTTTGGGGAGTGAGGGGCGCCCGGCCCGCGGGGGTCCCGGGGAGTGGACCCTCCACCCGGCGCCTCGCCCTGCCGAGGCGGTCGGGTCCAAGCAGCCACATTCCTTCGGGTTTCCCACACACTCGCCATCAAAGAGTCCCCCAAAGCCCAGCTTTCCCGCGCCCCTCCCCCGCCGGGGCGGGAGAAGCTATTTTTCACCCCCTTCTGGTCTTTAATCTGTTGTGGGGAAAGAAAGCGTCTTTTGTTGGGCCAGGGGCTGCGCGGGGGGCGGGGAGGGGCGCCTGCGATTGTGTGTCCCGCAGCTGCGCGCCTGGGGCCGCCGGGGGTGGGGGGCTGCCGGGGCGCGCGGCGCGGGCGGGAGGGTCGCGCAGGACAGGGACGGGGGCGACCGGGACGCGGGCAGGGAGGGCCAGGGAAGGTCACACAGGGCCGGAGTAGGGCAGCAGGGCTCGAGTGAGGGCGGGGAGGGTCGCAGTGGTTGAGGGAGTGGAGGAAAAGACCACCGGGGCGCGCTAGCCGTGTCTCCGGCCGCGTCCTGCACCTGGCCCGGAGATTGGGGGAAGATGGACACATACTGAAGGCCTCACACCTAAGAAGGTCATATACTCGTTAGGCGCCGGCAAGCACTCTGGGAGACACGCCCCACGTTGAAGTAGGCTGTCACACAGAGAGAGGGCCCCAGACACAAAACCCTCCGGGAGGGTCCCACACCCAGAGAGAGGTGAACAGCACACGCTCAGGGACAATCACATTCAGAGAAGCCACCTTCAGACGCACACACATTCACTGCCTGACTTCACAAGGGGCTACTGGACATAACGGATTTCAAGAATGAATTTCTTTCACCTCGCATCCCCAATTTCTCCTTTAGATAGTCCCCGGTCTTCAGTACTTGCTTGCTTTCCCCCTCCAATTGGTAGCCTGGCCCCTGCTTCAAAGCTCTGGACTCAGGCAGCCCCACTCTGCCTCCCAACAGCTGTGTGACCTTGGGCAAATCACCTCGCCTCTCTGAGCTTCAATTGATACTCGGATTGAGGGGGATGATACACTTGGCGATAGCTGGTCGGTTATTGGCTTTCAGCAAATTGGCTTTAGAAGCTGGTGTTGGTTCCTCTGTAATAATTCCACTCAGGGGCAATTTCGGCCAGCAGGAGGCTCTGTGTGAGCCCCACTTGTGGCTTCTGCTTTTTGGCACCCCTGCATTTCCAGCTAACTGCAGAGCTCTGCCCTGCTGTGGGCGTGGGAGTCCTTTCCTCTCTGGCAGGGCCAGCTCTGTCCCCAAACCGGATCCCTCCCCTCCCAACCTCCTGACCTCTCCTGCAGCCTTTGAACTGCTGCTGGGACCCAGGCCAACACAAGACAATATCTGGGCAGGGAGAACATTGCTTTTTGAGACACTTTTTTTTTTTTTTTTGGTCTTCTTTTCTTGTCCTGGACTCCAACTTTTTTTTTTTTTTTAAGAATTATTTATTTATTTAGAGGAAGGAAGCAGGCAAAAATGAAGGCAAGTAGGCAGTCATGTTGTTCGCTCCCCGCCCCCACCCCTGCCTGGGGTGGGGACCCAGGCTGGGAACCCAGGTGCTTGGTCTTTTGCGTGGACTACACCAACCAGAGCTGTGGACTTGACTGCTACGCCACCTTGCCTCCTCATCTTTCTGTAGCCTTTCCTGACCCCCCTTTAGCAGAAGCACAAATCCAATTATCAGCTTCTGTCTGTGACAAACAACATTATGCCTGGGAGTGACAGAATCAGGGAGTCATTCAGCACAACTTGCATTTGAGTCTTAAATTCCCCCTCTACCGTTTTTTCCCCAAAGTGATTACTGGGATAGAACTTAATTGAGTGACTCTTTACTAAGTTCACACTCAGTGCCAGGCACTGTGAGGGTTACTGAGACTAGAGGGACAAATGTAACTTGACTGCAAAACAGTGAGCTGTATATCTTAGAGAGTGATCAGGAGTGTTCACTGAAAACATGAATGGAAGTACTTTGGAAATCCTAAAACCCCTGCAATTTATTCCTTTCCTTTTGCTATGCTAAGCTCAGGCTGCTGGTGCTCTCCAAAGTCTGGTCATTCCAAACCTATCCTGAGCAGAAAAGGAGTTTGTCCCTCTTTGTCCCCGTGACTCTTGAAGTGTTAACATGTCTGGACTCTGTGTACAATATGAATGTCTCAGTTTTTTTGTATATCATCAATGTTTGAGTCACAGACCTGGGTTCAAATTTAGTTTTGTTTTGCTTTTTTCCTACTAGCAGTGTGGATAAATCTCTTTGAACTTCAATATTTTTGTCATCATACCTACCCCAAAAGATTCTAGAGCAGATTATACAAGATAGAATTTATGAAACACCAACCCACGACAGGTTTTCAGAAAATAAACACCCTTTCTGCTTCCCTGTGGGTATCTACTACTCTACCCTCAAAGCCAAGCCAGCCTTGGGATTCCCACAGTCACTGCCTGCCTGCTGAAGTAAGGAGTGGGTATGACTGCACCAAACTAGGCTGGCCTTGGATTGGAAGAAGGAAAGAGGGAGGGAACTCAACTTCAAAAAAGAGGAGTGGTCATTCTATACTTAAGAATAAATATCCTGCGCACCCTGGTGGAGCAGCTGTTGCGACATCACCTTTGAAGGAGCAAGCCATATACCCCTGGGCTCCAGTCCCGGGGTGGGGGTGGCGGTGGGGGCGGGGGAAGCAACCAGTATGAATGACTAAATAATAATGAATAAAAATGCTTCTTCCTCCTCTCTTTTCCTGCCTGCCTTCACCTTTCCTTAAAAAATAAAATAAAATAAAAATCCCTTAAAGCATGAACTGGAAGGGATTGGAGGCGGGGAGGGGGGTGGTTCAAATTTCTAAGAAATTTCCAATACGCTGCTTAGAAAACATTATTTTCCCCAAAACTGTAGTGTCTTCCTACTTAATGCATCCACCCTTGCTTTTCTCTCTCTAATAGAACCCTCTCAGGTCCAAGTTACCTTCCTAAGATAGCCTTTCAAAGGGAGAAAGAAAAAAATTAGGCACAGAGGACATGAGCATGGAGACAGACTTGGGTACAAATCTTGGATCTACCACTTTGGAGCTGTATAACCTTGGACAAGCACATTAAATTCTCTGAGCCTTAGTCCCCGTGTCCAAAAAATAGGTCAATGAGATAACGTGCCAGAAGGCAAACAGGACTTGGCAAACGGTTAAGACTCAATGTAAGATGATGATGGTGGTGGCACTGGGTACTTCTGAACTGTGGAGACCCCTGAAATCTCTGCCCCTAGCAGGACTCATCCTTAGATCCAGATGCTCTCCATATTCCCCTTCCCTGTATTCCCTCCTTCCTGCCAACAGTCTCTGTAGGACCATTAAACTCACCTGGTACTACCAGGGGCTACATCACTTCATAGCACATAAAAATAATTAATTGGCTCCCACAGCATTTCCCATCCCTATCCCCTTTGATCCTCCCAGCTATGATGTAGGTGGGTCATATTTTCTTACATATTTACAGGGGGGCCAACTGAAGCAGAGTGAGGGTCTATCTATACATAGATTTGCACCTGGTCTTGACTCTGAATTCCCCCATGCTCTCCTTGTATCACATGAGTCTCAAGCAGTATTTTGAGTTTCACTGAGGGGAGGAGAGATCTAATCTATGTGTACAGCTGGGAAATCCTCAGCACACCTTTTCAGGAACTTAGCGAACAGACAGATGCGTATGAGGAAATGCAGCTCCTGCTCATGTTCTTAGACCACGCAGTTCACCCTGATGCTAATGCTAATGAGATTAGGGGACAAGGTGGGCAGGGAGTCAAGTGAGGAGGCCAAGTCTGGGTCCTGGTGACAGATAGATTGGCAGCTGACGTTCCCAGTAAATTTGGTCTTGTTTTTGAGGTTCCCTTAATCCCACTTTACAAAATAAATGGAAAAAGTAAGTAGGTAGGCAGGTAGATAGGTAAATAGAAACTAAGTTAAGGCAAAAAGACATCTGTAGTTCTCATCATCATTACTTGGGCTTTGAAATCAACTGCTCAGAGACCCCCCACCACTTAAAAAAAATTCAAAGACAAAACAATATAACTCTAGTTCTGCCAACTCCTCAAAAAATCAAGAGAGCACACACTGAAATTTTTTTGTTTTGTTTTGGCAAAGGAAGATTCAGTTCCTGGAAATGCTTACAAAATGATTCCTGACATTGGGAAGAGATAGTTAAAAAAAAAAAAAAGGAAAAAGATGCAAAGAAAACAAAAAGAACTATATACATAAATGAATAAAGAAAGAAGGTGGAAAGAAAGAGAACAAATAAAAGAAAGAAAAGAAAGAACTAAAAGAGTGGGTGGGGAAAGACTTTAAAAGGCCTCAATTCAAGGAACTGGTTATCAACTTCTCAGCATCTGCAATTCACCAGCAGCTCGCGGGTCGGGGCGGTGCAGACCCCGCCCCTTTCTCGGGTGTCGGGCGCTCATTGGTGGGGCCGGCAGTCGCCGGCCGGTGACTGCCCGAGGAAAGGTTGCCTGGGACACGCATCCCTGTGTGAACGCATGACGTCCCACCCTGGCGCCAGGCTGTCTGGGGCTGAGTCTTAGATCAACACAGCTGTGGGACCGGGACCCACAGCTGGGCAAAGGAGCGGATTCCTCAACAAAAAATAGGATTGTGAGAAAAGTTCTGAAACAAAAACAGCGCAGACAAAAGCCTTAATGACATCCTTTCATAAAAATAAAAAATGCAAGAGGGGGGGAAAAGCTGGTAAAAGGAGCAGAACTGGGAACAGAAAGTTCAGAGGCATTTGGAATAAGAGGCTGAGGCCCCTCCGCCGCTAAACAAGTTGCAGAAGGCTTGAGCTAGTCTTCCAGTCCGCTGTTAGGTAAAAAAAATCTCTTGGGTTCAAACTTTATTCAGTGTTTCCAACCGTAACCTGCTTCTTTCAGATTTAGAATCTTAGACTGGAGAGGACCCTTAGAGGTCATTTGCAACTCCCTTCCCCCAATTTTACAGAAAATGACACCCAGAAAGGATGGAAATTCATCCACGGCGACACTGCAAGTTATTGGCATGGCTGGGACAGAATTCTGCTTGCTAACCCTACTGCATCTCTCTCCTGCCTTATGCCACGCAACCCATGAGCCTTTCCACCTGAAAGCATCTTAGGAAATAGTAAATGTGATATGAACCTATTGTTAGGCTGGCCCAGGGGGACAAAGCAGGCACCCCCGTTCTGAGGACCGGAGAACCTAGCCCGGGTGCGCAAACCCCAATAAAGCCCTGGCTATCCGACTTTTTGTTTAATTGACTTTCTTTCCTCGTGGAGCCCAGAAAAAACCTTTCACCTGTGAACCTAGAACTTATCACATAACCTAGCATAGCACCTAGTACCTGGCCCCATGCTGGATCCCTAGGCACCAAAAAGACTAGCATATGCTGGAGAGAGTGTATTAAGCCCTTTTCAGAAAAGAGGTAGTTAATAATGAGGCAGTTAATTCCAGGAGGAAATCTTTCAAAGACTTCTTTCTTGGGACAGCAAACCCTGTGGTATGACAGCAAGGAATGAGGTTTCAGGGTTAGTTTTGCTATGATTTGTGGTGTGACATTGGAGATGTTTTAAATACCCTCTCTGGGCCCTTTACCATCCCACACCTGCCTGTCCAAATTTCATAAATGAGTAAGGCAGGTCTAGTTAGCTCCATTCTGTAAATGGGGAAATTGAGGCACAGAGAGTTGACTTAACTAAATTTCACATTGTTGGTAAAAAAAGAAGGATGGGGATTTCAACATAAATCTTCCTGGCACTGAAAGCCGTGACTTTTTTCTAGAACTTCCTGGATTTGACCATTTTGTGTAAACCAGATGAGTCTCCATGATTGAGAAGAAAAGGGGCTTCTGTTTGCTCGTCGGGGCATCCCATTGCTGCCATTTCCCTTTCCATGGCCAAAGAGCTGGCACACTCTACTTGATGCCTGTAGTATTTATAGACTGACTTGTCCATTCACAGGTTATTTTCCTTCTTCTTCTACCAAAGAGGTTGTCTTGGAAAACATTATTATTCCAGGAAGAAATCTTTCAAAGACTTCTTTCTTGGGACACCAAACCCTGTGGTATGATGGCAAGGAATGAGGTTTCAGGGTTAGTTTTGCTATGACTTGTGATGTGACATTGGACATGTTTTAAATACCCTCTTTGGGCCCTTCGCCATCTCACACCTGCCTGTCCAAATTTCATAAATGAATAAGGTAGGTCTAATTAGCTCCATTTTGTAAATGGGGAAATTGAGGCAAGAGAGATGACTTAACCAAATTTCATAAAGCCAAGGATTTAAAATGATCGGTTAGCACCATTTGCCCATCTTATTTATAAGGCAACTAAGGCCAGGGTACCAGGACTTTTTCAGGATCTCATGGCAAACTATGGGAAGAGCTGTGATACTGAATCTAGGACTCCTGATTCTCAGTCCAATATCCTTTCTACTATGATATTTTGAGACTCTCCTAGCTTGGAGCTCCCATTGTCCTGTTAATCAGTGCCACATACTATTGACTCTTAATTGTTTCCTGTGTTAATCTTGTCTCCCCAAATTGTGAGATTCTTGAGAGCAAGAGCTACTGTTTTATGTGAAGCAACTCCATAAATATTTACCAACTGATTGATTAAGCAAGCAACCATTGGGGGGAATCCCACTTGATCAGTTCCAAGATGGAAACCAGTATTTGGAGGCTGCAAATTCCTAAAGGCCCGGGTTTTGTTCTGTTGCAATGGTTTACCTTGCCTGTCCTCTGGTCTGTTTCTCCAGCTCTCAGATAGATCTGAAACTATTTCAGCAAAGCTAAGAATAATCAAGTCCAGGTGGCTTGCCATTCCATAGAAGAAAAGAACAGACAATAGAGCAATGAAATTACCGAGTTATTATTTTCTGCGTAGAGGTGTGTAGAGTGTGCAGGAAAAGGGGAAAGTGAGTTAAAAGATTTGCTGACCCTATGGGGAGAGCCTAATATTTAACCCCCATCCCATATTTAAATCCCTGTTCAAAATTCTTAGTCAAACTCACTTCCAAAACAAAACCGGTCATCCATATATTTTGCTCCTATGGAGTGCATGGGAGTGCAGGGTGTGAGCTCTTTTCCTTCCCCTAGCAAAAAGCAATGATTCCGGCTGTTTTCTTCTTTTTTTTCCCTTTTCCCCTGTTGCTCAAATAGCGATCTTTGCTCAAACCTCCTTCCCCTCCTCCTCCTGCAATCTCAGCGCCTAACCCGAATCTGTTTTCTTCATTGTAACCTCAGCTTCACCGCAATTAATTTTTTTCCCCTCTGGTCACAAGATAATTCCTGACGCCAGTGAGTCTGGAGGTCAGACGAACAGCAAATTGGGGAACAAGGCGGCACTAATTCCTTACAAGTTTCCCTTGAAAAATCTTTTGCTTAAAAAAAAAAAAAAAAAAAAAAAAAGCAACCTTCTTTGCTGTTCAGGGATTTATGACCTCGGAGGAGCCATGGGTTCGAACTAGAGTTGGGCTGTGGGTGGACTGGCAGGGGGCAGGGCAGCTCAAAGATTTGGGGCGCTGCCAAGAAAAGGCAAATTCTTAAAGTTAATGGTTTTAAGTGATTTTTAAAATCCTTGCTGGCAAAGAGGCCCGCCTCTCCCCAGTATCAGCGCTTCCTCATTCTTTGAATCCGCGGCTCCGCAGTATTCGGCGTCAGACCAGCCGGAGGAAGCCTGTTTGCAATTTAACCAGGCTGTGAACGCCCAGGGTTGGCGAAGGCGGAGCCAAGGCGGATCGTTTTGCATAAAGGGGCGTGCCGTCGAGCTGGGTTCTATAAAAGCCGGCCGCCGAGCGCGGGCGTGCATTGCAAGCTGCTCTAGGGTTTTTTTTTTTTTTTTTTTTTTAAAACTTTCTGCCTTCTTTCTGCATCTCCATCCTCACTTCTCAGTATGAAGGCACTGAGCCCTGTGCGCGGCTGCTACGAGGCGGTTTGCTGCCTGTCGGAACGCAGCCTTGCCATCGCGCGGGGCCGCGGCAAAGGACCCGCAGCCGAGGAGCCGCTCAGCCTTCTCGATGACATGAACCACTGTTACTCGCGTCTGCGGGAACTGGTACCCGGAGTACCGCGAGGCACTCAGCTTAGCCAGGTGGAAATCCTGCAGCGCGTCATCGACTACATCCTCGACTTGCAGGTGGTTCTGGCGGAACCGGCTCCTGGACCCCCAGACAGTCCGCATCTTCCCATCCAGGTGCGCGTGGGCGTGCGCGTGCGCGTGAGTCCGGGCTGGGCTGAACCGCGCAGGGATGCTGCTGGACCCCTAGAACTCCCAAGTGCCATCTGTAACTCCTTCCCTCTTTTCCTCCAGACAGCCGAACTCGCTCCAGAACTTGTGATCTCCAACGACAAAAGGAGCTTATGCCACTGACCTGGTCGTCCAGACACCTCCAGGTGAATATCCCCGCCTTCTTGGGGGTGGGGTGGGGCTTGGACAGCATATTGTGGAGTTGGCAGGCATTTTTAGGGATTACTAACGCCCCTGGGTTTAGGGAAACTGAGACTAGAGGGGCAAGTGACTTGTTCACGGTCACATCAGATGAATGATGGAACCAAGTTCCATCTAATAAGCGTTTCAACCATAAACGCACGTCGCTCCAGCCCTCCCGCCCGGTTGCCAAAGATCCAGGAAAGTAGGCTCAGGTCCCACTAAATAAAACAGCCGCCTGTTTGGAGCCTGGAGTCGTAAAGGGAGCTGTCTTTAGCCCTCCTCCCAACTAGTGTCAATTCCAAGAGGGAAGGGGCCTCTTGCAAGCTCCGCCTGTGGTCCTTTGGCGCCAACTGGGTGGGAGCAGAGTGGGGAGCGGAGTTATCAGCTGGAGGTAGGGACCAAGTTTCCTCTCTGGCGCCGGGCAGTCTGCGGACGGCCCCCGCCTCGGCGCGCTTGGCGGAAACTGACGGCTCCCTGGTCTTCTTTCCTCCCCCACCCAGAACGCAGGTGCTGGCGCCCGTTCCGCCTGGGACCCCAGGACCCTCTACGGCCGGAAGCCCGAGGGCATGGATGGGCTCCAACTTCTCCCTGCCCACTTGACTTCCCCAAACCCTTGCCTCAAGGCTGGACCTGGCGCCCTGGAGCGAAGGACTGTGAACGTGGGTGGCCGACAGAGCCAGAGCTAACTCTGGGTACCAGCTGGGCAAAGTCGAACAGCCCCCACCCCACCCCCCAAGTTTTTAAAGACTTTTTTTTCAGAGTGTGGAGGTGTGAGGGGTTGGGGCTGCTTTCCAAACTGCCAAGGCAGTGGTGGAGCTGGTCTTAGCAGGTCTTCTGGTCTTGGAGAAAGGCTCTGTTGTCCTGATTATGAACTCTATAATAGAGTATATAGCTTTTGTACCTTTTTTGCAGGAAGGTGACTTTCTGTAACCATGTGATGTATATTATTAAACTTTTTATAAAAGTTAACATTTTTCATAATAAACGATTTTTAAACACTTGGGTGTATATATTTGTGCATATTTTCTTTAGTACTAACACTTTCTCACAAAGCTGACCTTAAGGGAAGTTAATAAATTCCATTCTTGGAGCTTGAGGAAAGCAAGTGTACAAAATTCCTTAAAAGGGAGAGGGGAAAGTGCCCAGCTAAGACAGGGGTGGAGGAAGGAAGGCATGAAAGAGCTCACAAAGGGAGCCTCATACCCAGGGAGAGCTGGGCATAGAAGATGTTGGTCTGGGCGGGTGAGGAAGACAGGAATGCAACCATGCACAAGGTCATCCAGCAAGTTGGGGGCTAAGGGTAGAAATCAGTCTCTGGAATCCCAATTCTTCAGTGCCTTGAGAGCTGTTTTGCTGCACTAGCAGATGACTGTCCTCTTCATGCTACTGATTGTAATGTCTAGCAGAGGATGTGGAGTCAATCCTCACCTGGTGCCCAGAGAAGTGGTTGACAGACTGATTTCAGAGATGAATAAACTCAGTGAGGCTGGTTTCATTTCCCTTCTAATGCTGTCTGGTTTGGCTACCTCTTGGGCTTCCAAGGTGTGTGTGGGGTGGGGTAAGGGAATAGGAGAGGGGTCTTTTCCCGAAAAAGGAACAGTCACTGATCAGAAGAATTTGGGTGCTGGTTGGAAAATACTGGTACAGTCCTTCCTGTACCAACAGGTAGTTGAAGACTGACCTGGACTGGGAATTTGAGGAAGAGGCCCTGTAGCCTTCATTTTTTCTGTTATTTCCTCCCCATAACACCTATTTGACCCCTCTGTAAGCTTCTTTATGCCTATTTCAGACAACGAGAAACTGAGGTTGAGTAGATACTGGGTCTGAATCATTCTCACAGTCCCTTGAGAGGCAGAGATAGGATTTAAACCTCAAGTACGGTAACTGCAATTTATGTGACAGGAGCCAGCCAGATCTGAGAGTTGGGCAGAGTCAACTCCCCCAATCCATACCATTCCACCTTGTCCCCCACCTGGCAGCTCACCAGGTAGGCTCCACCAGGTGCCCAACCTCACTAGATTCCTGTTTATGATATGATCTCACCTGTGTGTTGGCCCCTGGCATGAGTTACTTCAACATTTCGTAAACAGGTCACATCATCACCTTTCATGCCTCAACCCTAGTGAATTTTCAGGGGTGAACAGGGGCATGTGGTAGGGAGGCATCCTCTCTCTTTGCCAACCACCCTCCTAGCCAAACAGTGATACTTCACCTGTTTCTTAGTCTCTGATGATCTGAGGGAAGGTATGAGCACTCTCTGCAGGAAATAAACACATCGTTTTGCAGAGCAAGAACAAACCTCCAGTCCTCTGGGAAGCTTTCAGTCCCCATGTGAGGAGATCTTGCCTCAAACCAAGTAAGTACAAGACCCCAGCTGGTTATTTGCTAAGTGTGCTGTGCTGTCTCTTGAGTCATACACCGGTGCAACTCCCAGCTCGGCCACATTCTAGCTATGTAACTGCAAGCTAGAGCCTGCCTCTCTAGCCCGTTTCCACATCTGTATAATAGCTGCTGATCTCGAGCACACCGTTCTGAGGCACCTGGCCCCACATGACACCATTACTGGCAGTAAAACCAGGCACTGAACTCAACGGCCTGTACCCTTTCTGCCACAGCATGCTACTTCCTGCTCGCTCAGGGGTTGCAGGACCATGGAAAGCTAGAAAGAGCTAAATCGCTCATCTGCCTTCTGACCTTGAGCAAAGCACTTCACCTCTCCAAGTCTCTCCTCCCCAGCCCAGCAGCTGGGGGTTCTCGCATGGCCTCCTCCCAGGACAGAAGATAATGGTGGGAAAGTTCTTTGAAATGCATCACACACCTACAAGGTATTATTAAGCTAATTCCAAGGAAATTGCCTGTCAGGTCCACTGAGACTGAGCTGTTCAGGTGGCTGGGACAAAAGCTGAAACCAGCACGCCAATTCATTAGTCATTAGAGAGTGAAAGCAATTTGGCCCCAGGTCTGAAAACTCAGAGGCTAGTCCTTCTGTCATAATCACCTATCGAGTGCCTACCAGGTGCTAGGCTCTGTTTTCTTAATGTTTTCTCATCTTCATCACAGTCCAGCAAAGTGGGTATCATTACTGCCGCTTTTTAGAGGAAATAGATCCCAGAGAAGCTGAAAACCTTGATCCAGATCGCACAGCAAGGAAGTGGCAACAAAAAGATTAGTAAACCCAGCTTCGTCTATGTCAAAGCCCACAGCCAGCTCTTTTCCTTCGCCATTCCCTGAGCCTGACACATACTCAGTCTCCAGCGGGTGGTAGCTGAATTAAAGACTTAAGGTCACCCCAGGTCTCCCTCTCTTCTGTGAAAGAGGGAAGATGGTACTTATCTTGCAGGTTTGTGGTTCGGATTAAAGATAACACACAAAAGCACCCACTAGGCTCTAGGAAATACAGGTTTCTCTTTGAATTGGGTGTCTAACATTTATTATCGCATCAGTTCTGAAACACGGACATTTGGAAGGAACTTTTACTTCGTAAATTAAAAAAAAAAAAAAAAAAAAGCAGGCGAAGAAACTTGCCTGTGGCTACAAGGTTCCTAAGTAACAACACAGGGATTCAAAAGCACGCCTGTGACATCGTGCCCTTTCGAGAAAGCTCTCCCTAGCTGTGGATGCATCCGACAACCTTCAATTATCTGTCTTCCCGGCCTCATCACCTTCCATGGCCACCACTCTTCTCCATTCCCCAGGCTAGAGAACCTCCCGTCGCTCTCTTTTTCGCAGCTTTCAGACTGGGGGTCGCCTCAGCTGGCCACCCGCCTTCCAGCGAGAAAGCTCGGAACCATCAGCATTTCGGCGTCAGGACGGGGGCGGAACCTCCGCCCACGTGGCCCGGAGCCGACTGGGCGGGGCCTGTCCGGTCAGGCTCCGCCCCCGGCCCGCCCCCGGCCCGACGACCCGCGCTCCCCCCGCGGGCCCTGGGGGCCGCTCGCAGGTGTTCGCTGGCGCCCGGATGTCTGAGCTCTGGCTCCGCTCTGGCTCCGGCTCCCTCCGCAGCCTGCGGGCGGGGCTCCCAGCCCATCCGGAGCCTCGCGGCGCCCCCGCCGTTCTGCCAGCAGCGCGGCCTCCCGGTTCCCAGCCTCCCGGCCTGGGGGGGCCCCCCACCCAGCGGAGTCGCTGACCCGACTGCTCTCCCGCTGCCCCCAGCTGCGCTCAGGCCGCTGCGGCCTCAGTGCGCCCCCACCCGCTTCCTGCCTCGGCAGTGCTGCCCCGACCGGCGGCTGCGCCGGATCGCAGCCGTTCCTTCCTGCCTTCATTCTTTCAGGCAACTCGCATTCCTCGAGCGCCTGCGACGTGCCCCGTGCGAAGCCTCTCCGACCTTGCGAGTGTGGCCTCAGGCCCCCCCGGGTCCTCCTGGAAGCCTCGGCCCACCGTCCCTGAGACCCCCGCCCCCTTTCTCCCGAAGTCCTACCTAGTTCACTCGGTTTGGTATTTCATTGTCCTCTGATTATTTCTCCTGGTAAGGATCAGACTGTGGCAAGGTCAAGGGGTGGCATTTGTGTTCGAAATAGGAGTCATTCTGAAAGTACGTGAGGGGTCAGTGCAGCCAAAGGTGGGGTTCAGCCAGAGGGTGGCAGGGTTTGGGGATGCGTGTAGCCAGGCTTATTAGGGTGTCAAGGCCTGTGAGTAGCAGTGGCCAAGGTTAGTGTGTCAGTTTGAGTTGGATCAGTGCAGAGTGGGGAGGAGGGTTGAAGGTCACACTGAGACCAGGGTTGGGATTGCCTTTGATAAGCCAGATAAGAGAAAGGGAGCTCTGTGAGCTTCCCAACTGTGATTCACATGGGGCCGGGGGCCTGATGGCAGCCTCTCCTTCACCACGGGGTTGGGGAGGCGGGGAGCTGACCTTCCATCTGGAGACCTGTCTCCTCCTCACTGCCTTGTCTTACTCTGGGCCAGCAGCTGTCTCTGGGCCAGCCCATGGTCAGTAGCAAGCCAGACTGGCAGTGACACTGGCCACGGGAGGGGGAGGTCATAGACTTCCCAGGGATCCCACCCTGGAGTCACCCACGTTTAATAGTTAAGTTGGTGCTCTTCCCTGTGCCTCTGTCATTTATTCATAAATTGAAAGCCTGTCAGCGACAGGAGGGTCTTTAGAGGTCACACATATGACCCAGATAGGAGAAGGAGCCTGCTCAGAGACACGCAGTGAATTAGTAGTCAAGACTAGAGGCCGCAGTCCGGTTCAGGCTAAGTCTGCGTCTGTGACAGTGTAGTTTACAGAAAGCCGAAGGGCCTGGGTTGGCTATTCGGGGGCCAGGGGGGAGCAACCTAGATGAACAACAAAATAAATGCGACATCTGCTCTCTTCCTGCCTGCCTGCCTGCCCACTCACCTTCATTCCTGTCTGCTCCCTTCCTCTAAAAAGGAAAAAGAGGACTGGAACCCTAGCCTCCTCTAGGACTCTGTGATAGTCTCCTAGCCTGAGTAGGGTTGTTGTTTCCACTTTAGAGATGGGGTAGCTGAGGCCCTGAGGGGCTGAGACCCACCCGCAGTCTCAGAGAGGAACGCCATGGGGCTGTGGACTGGTCAGCCTTCACTCTGGGAATCTGGAAACCCAAGTCAGGGAATGGCGATTCCCTAAAGCATTGTCTCCTTGTCATTGCCACCCAGCTCCCTCCCTCTTGTCCTCATTAGGAGCAAAAGAAACAAGAGTGGCCAAGATTATGCTGGAAGCCAGGGAGGGAAAACACTCTTTAAGAACTGCTGGGGAAAAGCTTAGCTGGGCCCTTATGCAAACATATGGAAACCATTACCCTAAGTTGAGGTAGTTGCTGGCCAGCTGGCAGTTTGTCGGTTTGGGGCTAAAAGTGCAGTGTGTGGCAGTGAGGGTACCCGGAGCATAGACACTCCCCAGAATAACCGCCCGCTTTCAGATCCAGGGTCTTCCTGCATCCTGCTTTGTTTCTTGCCTGTGTCATTCCTAGCATACAAACGGGGTTTCAAGACACATTGGGGGTACTGAGCTACTCGCTATAGATTGTATGTGGAATTGATGGAATTGAAGACTGGGGTGGGGGCTACCTCCCCTTCACCCCTATGAGGCTCACAGATATTAGGGGACCTGACACAGGTCACTTTGGTGTTTCATAGCCTAGGTCTGTAACACACCCAGTACTTTGATGCAGCTCTTTGAAGACTTTGCACACCCCGGTGGACCCTACAGCCCGTCTCGCAGCCACTGCAGCCCTCTGGCACTTTCCATAAGTTTGAGAATCCATGCTGTTGCTTGAAGTCCTGTCTTTGTCGTGTGTCAGTTCTGCCATCAGGGTTGAGCTGTTTCTCCTCTCTGCACCTCACATGGCTGTGTGATGATCAAACTAGATGACATATGTAAAGCGCCTGGCACTCGGTGGACCCTGAGCGACCCCAGCCATGGAGCTTGCTGGGCCTGACTGTCAGATTCCCAACACGATGGCTTCCTCATCTTTCTGGGGTGGCAGTGTTGCTGGCCGCCGCAGGGCTCAGGACCGGCTGGCCAGCAGGTGTTCCTCAGAGCCCTCTCACTCACACTGATGGCATCTGATCAGTCATCTGGTGCCTGGAGGAGTGTGCAGGGCTGCGGCCAGCAGTCCGCCCCCAGGCTCTGCTGCCATCGCCTCTGAGTCCCCTCCCTGTATTGTGCCAGGATCCTGGAAGCTGTCCCCAGGGTACCGGTGAGGATTTAGTGAGGAACTGAATGTCGGGTGTGCAGAAACCTGCCAGCACACAACAGGCCCGCTGTCAGTCATGGCGGTCGGTGCTATTCGTGTTTCACAGATGGAGAAACTGAGTCCCAGAGGGAAGGGACTCATCCCATGTCGTGGAAAGATCCCCTCACAGACCTGGGAATGAAAAACCAGACCCTCATGCTTGCAGTCAGTGCCCAGCTGCAACTTTCTTGTCATTGAAATTTGTATTTATTTCGTGACGTGTGTGATTTTAGCTTGTGGAAGGAGATCCCTACAGACCCTGAGAGCCTGTCAAGGCTCAGCCTGATCCAGCACCAGCTCACTCTAGAAGAGAAGGGGCATTGGGGTGGGGGTGGGGGGCGGTGAGCACGGGAACCAGAGGCCAGAGAACCTGGGGGCCAGAGGTCATTACAGGAGTGGGCACCAGCTTTTGGGTGAGACAGACCAGCACTCAAATCCTGTCTTGGCTGCTTCTGACTGTGGGGCCAACGCAGTGACCACCTCTCTGAGCCTCCAGTACTTGTCTATAAAACCCCCAGTAGTGCCTTTCTCACCGGAATATGTAGAAATTAAATAAGACGAGAGGAGTACCTGGCACAGGGGAGCTGCTCACAGTGGGCGGCCCTTGTGCTTTTGTCCAGAGGAAGTTGGAGAGCCAGATTTTTCAACAGCATCCTCATTGGCAAATCTGATCGTCAACTTTCAATTGAACAAACAGTGGCTAATACAGATGTTCTAATATTTGGTTATTGAAATGCCTGTGTGTGCCCATATTCTTCCACTCACCAGCTGTGTCAACTAGGACAAGTTAACAAACTTCTATAAAAACGGAGCTGGTAAAAGCTCATACCACAGATTGTTGTTGGGAGGATTAAATGAGTTGACGTGCAGAATCTTAGCTAGTATTTGACAAGTAATAAGAGCCCCACCCCCCAATACTAGTTGTTATTCACTACTTATTTGTTTTTAAAGAGGTAGGCAGGCAGGCAGGAATGAAGGCAGGCAGGCAGCAGGCAAGGAAGACAGGAACAAGAAGATTTTATTTAATAATTCGCTTCAGTTGTTCTCCCCCGACCCCCAGCCCTAGGCCTCAAACCCAGGTCCTTGGGCCCTGTATGGACTGCACCCAGATGCGGGATTAACACCTCAGCCACCAGGGCCCATCAGTCATTCATTATCTTAGCCTTCCATGTGAAGTTTTTGTGTCGTCCTATGTTCTGTAGCAATCGGTGCTTGAATATAAAGTTGTAATGTCTCAGGTTTTGTCTTAAGTCATATTGACATTTCAGAAAGGTGCACTCGATTTTATGACATGGCTGTGTAAGGCTTAGCCACTTCACACAGTCACCCATGTGCACATGTGCCCGCAAGCGAACACAGACACATGAGATGGTCACGCTACACTGCTTCCCAAATGGGCTGAAACCAACCCCTTACCCTGGGGGCTGCCTGCTCTCTCTCTCCCACCCCCCAGGTGCCGTGGAGTGAGGCAAGAAAGGCTGAGACCTCTCAGTTCTTGGCAAAACTGATGTGGCCTCAGCTCTTAAGCCGTGTGTCGGAGCCTGGGTCCCCGTCCTGACTTCATTGGCATCTTATTGAGCAACCTTGGGCAGGTGGCGTCACCTCTCTGAGCCTCTGCTTCTCATCTGTGACAGGGGCTTGACCGTTTCTGCCCTTCAGCATGTCATAAGGATTAGAGAAATCCCTAAAAAGTGACTGGCGCTTAGCATTGCTCCAAAAATGAGAGCTCTTCAAAGTTTAACTCAGCAAAAACTATCTTTTATATCTTCCTTCATAAAGTAGGGTTATGGCCTGTGTGCCTTCTATAATTAATGTACTCCATTACTTCTTAACACATCTTTGATAAAGATGTTTTTCCTCCTAACACAATTTTATTTTGTATTTTATTCATATTTTGCCATGTCTGAGTAACTCATTGACGTCCTGGAGCCTTGGTTTCCTTATCTCTAAGATGGGAAAAATGCCTTCTTCATGGGTTGTTCTGTGAATTCAATGAGAGGGTCTACACAGCAGTGCTCTGTGAACGATCAAGCAGAACAAGTGTGCAGAGATCATTTCTAGTCCCCTTCCCTTCCTGACTTCACTCTCACTAGGCTGAATTCTTCAAAGACAAGCAGGAGGTTTTATATCTCCAGCATTTGAATGTGTAGTAATAAGCTTAATAATAGTGATGGTGACAAGAACTTTCATTTTTTCAACATTCACTGTTTGTAAGGCTCTGGGCTAAATACATCATCATGGAAGGATGACAGATACTGAAAAGTTTTTGGTTCCCTGTGCTTATGAATTTTTTTTTCCCCCTTTCTCATTTCAGACCGAAGTCCTTGAGCTTTATATGGTCTGCAATTTAGCCACTGAGTCGCAGAGGTGAGCCTCTGCAGATTATTTAAAGGTGAAGGATTGTTTTACTTTTCCCTTGGGCAAGTTCTCTCTTCTATTCTTTACACACATTCATTTTATACATTGTTCAGTCAATCCATTTGGATAGCAGTGATAGCAATCCTTAGTTTCTTTATCTATAAAATGGAGCTAATGATCAACTTGCCTTGTAAAAGTGTCCCATAAATGACTATAACTTTCCCTTACTCCTTCCTTCCTTCCCCACCTATACACACCCTGCCCTTGGAGAAGGTGGTAATAATAACGGCAAGAAGATTAAACTGAGTCCTTATATCCCTCTGGGATTTTTTTTTTTTTTTTCACAGTATGGCACATCTTCCTGGAATAAGAATTGATTCTCAGACCCTCCAAGTCCTTCCTCCTTCAGAAAATCTCCTTTATCTGCCGTAGCACCAATGATTCAATTCATTCAAATAGCACATGTCATGGGGTTACAAACAGATTTAAGTTCTAGAAGGCAGGGTTGTGTGTTAGGAATTTGATTTCTATTTTTCCAAGCAGTTTTCTTTTTTAAAAAATCATCTCATTCAATTCTGTATAAACCTTTCAAAGTCCCAGGTCACTGATGGGGCAGCAAGGACACACAGACAAGGAGACCTCAGTTAAAACCACTGAGTGAGAGACTAGAACCAGACCTAGGCTCCTGGACATGCCAGGACCTGTCTGAACTCAGGTGGCCTCTGATTGCCTCTGACACCAGACTGTGCTTGGTGCTTCTTCACAGTGATTTTATAAAGCAGTTGTCCCCACTTTTGAGCAACGTGAGGAATATGACACTCGGGAAAAGGAATTTGTCCAAGTCACACAGTGGTAAGGGACACAATCGTGATTTGATCAAGGCTGACTCCAAAATGTGGGCTTTTTATAGAATTCCCTGAGGTCTCTGCAGCTTTGATGTTCTGGAGCCTCAGAAGATAGCTCCCATGTCTTTGCAGCAACTCTGCTGTACCTTAAAGCAAGGACGGATTCCCACAGTTGACCCCACACCCCACTCTCAGCCCCAGCAGCTGGGGTCAGGGGGTTCTCAGAGCACAGGAGGCCCCTACAGCAGCAAAGATCTGCCTGGAGTGCCCTCCCCCATCTCCAAACCCATTGTCTCTTCAGGAGACAATGCAGATAAAGGGCCCAGCCTAGTGGGCTGCCTGCATCAATCTGTAACCATGGAAACCACTAGGGAGACAATTCCAAAGCCCTCCCTGCCACCCTCCACCCTGCAGCTGTGGCTGCAGGAACCCAGCCTCCAGAGAAGGGGCATTGCTGATAATTGCTGCCCCCCACCACTACCACCACCAAATGGGACACAGCTGGGCTCCCCCACATACATCCTCCCGCCCTCCCCAGTCCCAGAACTGGTGTCGGCAAAGGGGCCTTGGCTGCTTGTAAGGCAGAGGTCTTATTTCGTTTACAGGAAGGTTGTTAGTGTGAGGGTCTGCAGGGGTGAGCTACGTCCTTGATCCCAGAGTTAGGCACAGGGGAGAAGAGGTGAAGCAAAATCCTTAACCAGGGAGCCGCCAAACGGCCCCCGGGAGAGGCTTGGGTCCTCAGCGCGTGACTTCCCTCTGGTGGTCAGTTGCTGTAACTGTCACTTGCGGCTCCTTGGGCATCCGCTGTGTTGCAGAGACCCACCCTCGTTAGACATTAGACGACTCCTCAAGGCCACCCAGTGGAATAGGTGCCCTGAGGGTATCCGGAGGCGGGCTAGATAGCGGAGTTCTGGAGACAGGGAACCCACACCGCCTTGACTCAAAACCTGATCCACCCTTACCAGCCCAGGGACCTTTGATAAATTACCTAAATTCACTAAAACTCACTTGACTCATTTGTAAAGTGGGAGTGCTAACAATACATACTTTCAAAAGATGTTATGAGGAGTATAAGTGACTGGCACGTTGCAAATAAAGGAAATCCCGGGGCCCTGACCCTCATGCTGTGGGTCTTCAGACATATTATTGAACTGCTGGGGCCTCAGTTCTTTCATCTGTAAAATGGGGGCTACCTGTGGCTTCCTCGTGGGCCTGTTTTGATCACTGAAGTAGATTTGGGTGCAAATGGACTTGCTTTGCTTAGTCTTGTTTCAATCTGCCTGGGGTAGGGAGGAATGGTAATGGGGGTGGAGGAGGGCTGGAGTTAGAGAGTGAGACGGCCTAGCAGATAAGACCACCGGACATAGTTCACATATATCCCAAGGATCCAGGTTCGAGACCCAGGGCTGGGAGGGAACAATTAAATAAAATAAATGTCTCTTCCTCCTCTCTGTTTCTGACTGTCCCGTTACGAGCGAAAGACAGAAGATACGCTTTTTTTCCACGGGCCAGGAGAATGCCGCTAATAATTTTGGGCCCTACAGCTTCTTTGGCTTCCCAGGGTGCCTCCCCTTTCCCTGCATACCCTCCATGCACTGTCAGAGAAAAATACTTTGACGGAGGATAGAGCCTTCTCTGGGAGTGATCTTTCAACTATTTCAAAAACTTTTTTTTTTTTTTTTTAAGGAAAGCCGCAGGCAGGAATGAAGGTGAGCAGGCAGGCAGGAAGTGAGAGGAGGAGGAAGCACTTTATTTCTTTAGTTGTTCATCCTGGTTGTTACCCTTGGCCCTGGTTTTGAACAGGGAACCTTGGGATGTGGGTGGAGTACCCCACGTGAACTAAACAACAGGTCACAAGGTCACCACCCAATAAGCAATTCTTGTGCTTCTGCTTGGCAGGGGGTACCGGGCTGGATATTGGGGGTATAAAGATAAAGAAGACCAAGGGGCAGCTTAAATCTGGCAGAGAAACAACTAATTACAATGTGAAATCATGGACTGAGATTCCTAACAGGAAGTGGGGAGCAAGGGTCAGGGTCGGCTTCCAGTAAAGGGGTGTCAGAGCCTATTATTACCTCTGTGTGTGCATGACCACTACCACCAGGAATCCAAGGACAGAATGCCTGGCTTGTTTCAAAAGCATTCTGGGTCTTATTTTTCAATGTTAGTAATTGATCTGGGTTCTTGATTTTTCTGCCCCAGGTTTCAATTCTCTTAGTCTGAAGAGTGAAAATTCACTATTTTTATGGGGTGTTGTTGAGATCACAAGTGCATATGGGGTATTCTTACTGATGTGGTGGGTGTCTGAGAAACTTGGGCAGATCTCTTTTTTTTAAAGGAAAGGTGCAGGCAGGAATGGAGGAATGGAGGTGAGCAGGTAGGCAGACAGGGAGAAAGAAGCATAGCATTTTATTGTATTTTTATTTAGTTGTTTACACTAGTTGTTTCCCTTTCCCCCCTCCCCCAGATCTGGGACTCCAATACAAGGGTCTGTGGCTTACTCATTCAGAGGTGACTGACCTAACCTCTGCTCCACCAGGGCCTGCCTTTTTTTAAACTTTTTTTCCCCCCTCAAAGTCTTGAACCTGGACCCATGGCTTTCATAGCCTGTGCCTTAGCTGCCAGAGCCATCTAAGGGCTGGGTGAGTAGGCCTTTTTTTCCTCTGGTAGAAGTGGTGGACAGAGGCATCCTAGAGAGAGAAGGGAGGGCAGAGAGGGAGTTAGAAGAGATGAAAGAGCAGAGGGCCTGGGAGACGGTAGGGTGGCCAAGCCCTGGTGTGAGGCCACTTGTCACACCTTAAGTAGAGAGTGACAAGGTCAGGTGTGCATTTAAAGAGTTCCCGTAGGGAAAAAATGTAATAAATTGATAGTCATGCAAATGGTAGGTGGCACCTTTCCAGGTATTCTGGGCACCTCTATAAGGACCTGGATCCAATAGTCCTCCTGCATCATGGGGCCACCTCCCCACATCTGTGAAAAATATCTCCCGGGTATGGAAACATATGGCTACCAATCTGGTATCCCTGGCCTTCCCAGCGGGGCTGCATCCATCACGTCCTTTTCTCCCCTGAAAGGCCACAGGCAGATAATTTACTGACTGGTGCCCGGGCCTCCCAGGTTTTGGGCAGGTGCTGGAGTTCGCCTCTAGATGGCAGCCTTAACCCTTAAACTCCTCCTGGGTGCCTCTCAGAGTCAGAGAGAAGAAGGGAAAGGAATTGACAAATACAAAGAATGGGCAACCACAGTCCCGAAGCTTTAGCTCTGTTTTTCAGTTGAGACATTAAGTCTCTAACGGGTGATGTCACGAGTCCAAAAAGCATGGCGATGAGCACAGTGGCACTCAGTTCTTCTGGGCCTCAGATGTTTCATCCGCGGATGACGTTGACTCACCCCAGCAGTCCAATTCTGTTTTCTGTCTCTAGACATTTCACATTCACCTACAAAGCAAGGGCTCCGTGTCTGGTTTCTTCCACTTACTATCATGTTTTCAAGATTCATTCATGTTGTATCAGTATGTCTCAGTACTTCATTCTTTTTTATGGCAGAATAAAGTCCATTGTAAGGATATACATTTTGTTTTATTCATTCATCAGTTGATGGATAATTGGTTTGTTTCTACTTCTGGCTATTACGAATAATGCTGCTAGGAATCTTCACGTACAGATTTTTTTGAAAGGAAAGGTGCAGGCAGTAATGAAGGCAAATAGGCAGGCGGGAAAGGAGAGGAGGGGGAAGCATTTTAAAATGTATTTTATTTCGTTGTTCACACTGATTGCTCCCCCCTGCCCCCTGCCCCCCGCCCAACATACACCTGGGACTTGAACCCAGGGGCATGTGGCCTGCACTTCTTTGGAGGCGATAGACCCAACCACTGCTCCACCGGGGCACGCCTCATGTACAGATTTTTGTGTGAACGTTTGTTTTCTGTTCTCTTGGCTATATATCTAACAGTGGAATTTCTGGGTCATAATGTAACTCTGTGTATAACTTTTGAGGAACTGCCAAGCTGTTTTCCAAAACGAATGCACCAATTTACATTCCCACCAGCTCTGTGTGAGGGTTTCAGTTTCTCCACAACCTGGCCAACACTTGCTATCGTCAGTCTCTTTGATTCTAACCATCCTAGTGGCTGTGAATTTCATTGTGATTTGGATTTTCATTTCCCTAATGACCAATATTGAGCACCTTTCTATGTGCTTGTTAGCCTCCGTATGTCTTCTTGGGAGAGATTTCTAATCAAATCTTTTAACTTGTTGAAACGTTTTAGATAATGGTCTGCCGCACACAGAGAGAGAGATTCACATACCATCCCGGATCGACTTCAACTATTGCAATAACCCCATGAAGCAGCCATATTAGCCCCGTCTATCAGGTGAAGGAAACGAGACCAAAAGGACTTTGATGATATGTCTAAGAACAGACAGCTTAAGGAGTGTCAGGGCCCAGATTTTCATTTATGTGATAAACATCCATACAGATTTACTACGTGCCAACCCAGAGAAGCCAAGAACTTTGTTCACACGCCTACAGTTTTCCAGTTCAAGTTTTATCCCTAGCAGAACTTTCCTGAAGCAGTAACTTATTTCCTTTTCTTTCTTTCTTTCTTTTCTTCTTTCTTTCTTTCACAGAGGACAGAAGGCAAGCAGGCAGGAAGGAAGAGAGGAGGAAGAGGTATGCTTTATTTATTTTATCTTCATTCTCTCCCCGCTGAATACCTGCCCCCCCCATAACCCTACCTCCCCCCGACACCCCCTTCCCACACTGTCCAAGAACCCATGTCCTTGGGCTTTCCATGGTCCATGTTCAGCTGCAGCCTCAGCAGCCTGAGCCACCAGGGGTGGGCCTCTTTGTTCATCTTTCTATTTTTAAAGGAAAGGTGCAGGCAGACGGGCAGGAAGAGAGAAGAGGAAGAAGCACTTTATTTTTATTTATTTATTTTTATTTAGTTGTTCACACTGGTTGTCCTGCCCCCCTCCCCCTATACATCCCCCATCACAAACCTGAGTCTGGATGTGTGTGGACTGCACTCCTTCGAAGGTGCATGACCTAACAGCTACTCCACCAGGTGGGCCTCCTTTTCTTTTTAAATAGCTTTTCTCTCTCCAGAGATCCAAGTAATGCATGCTTACTATAGAATAGTTGAAAAAGGCTGTACAGAGAAGCACAGAAAAGATGGAGCAGAGAGTTTTCTCCTTTCTTTTCTATAGTTTGAGCTTGGTTACTCTCTGATTTTGGATGCATGTGAACAGATAACACACTGGGGAGCCCCTGAACAGGAGGTCCCTATGCTCAGGAAGTTTCTATAAAGCATCAGATATTTTTGATAAATAGTACTTTTTTTTTTTAAGAGGAAGGAAGGACATGGAGGAAGAAGCATCTTTATTTACTTATTTTTGGTTCCCTCTACCCCCATGACCTCAGGTCACAAACTTGGGTCCTTGGGATGTAATGGTTCACAGCCGCCCCCCCCCCCCCGCCCCAACCCCCACCCCGTCTCAGCCACCTGAGCCACAAGGGTGTGCCAAATGAGGACTCTGAATACAAAAACAACGGAGGTTTTTTTCAGAAGTAGATGCACCAGCTGGAATGGAAGCTTGCTTTTCCAAGGCTTTGGGGTCTGGCTGGAACAGGAGCTTATCCCTGATCAGCTCTCTGGTTTTTAGCAAGTCACTTTGCATCCCCCAGGTCTCAGTTTCCAAAAGGGATTAAGCCTCCCTAATTTATCTAATTGTGAGCCACCCTCTTTCCACCCCCCAGGGATGTCCAGAGCACCAGAACCCCTTGTTTATTGGAAGAAGTACCCTTCTTCACATGGGGTTGTGAGTTCTTTGTTCAGAACAGCTCCGTGCTTGAGGAGACAGAGATCTGAGTTCAGATACTGGTTTCATTTTTAACCAACCCTTGGTCAAGTCCCTCGGCTTGTTTGAGCCTGTTTCCTCCTCTCTTCAGATGGTAGCTACATTATGAGGTAGCTGGGATGTTTCAGTTCATCAGGGTGTGTGAAGCGTCTGGCTGGGTGCTTTATACCGAGACAGTGCTCAAGAAATGTGAGGTGTTATCACCATCCCTTCATGGCAGGCCTACTGTGTGCCTGGCAGTCTCAGTGGTGGAGGACAGAGAGGTGAAAACAAGATATGGGTCCTGCTTCCAAGGGTGGGAAGTCTTCTTGGATGTCTGACTTTGTTCCTGCCACTCTCCATCTGAGCTGGGCCTTGAAGAATGGATCAGATTTGTGCACATGAGGATAGAGCAGAGGCGAGGCCTTGTGGCTATGGGATTGGCTAAGCCAAGCCTGGGAAATGGGCGAGTGGAGGGTGTGAATGGGAAACGGCCTGCTGTTTTCATTCAGTTCTATATGAGAGCCTCTTCTGGTCCTTCTCACCAAATCTTGGCTAAAATATATTAAGTACCGACAGAGCACCCCTCGGAAGATTTTCTAGCGAGTACCTTCTGGAATCCTCACAGTAAATGGAAAGACCACCTTTGCCATTTCCATTTCAAAGATGGTCAAACTGAGGCTCAGACAGATCCAGGAACAATGCTAGGAAGGGATGGCAGAGGAATTCAGTTTCCGGAAGACAGATGGCAGATGTGCGCCCCACACCTCTTGCAGGAATTAGTTCCCAGGCAGTGAAACTTTAAAGTCAGCCCAGCTGCCCGAAACTCACCCACAGAGAGCTGACTCTCCGTCCCCCTGCTGGCACCCTTCTTTTGTCTCAGCCCCTCCCTGGCATCCCCATTTTCCTTTCTGGCCCTGGGGCCGTGTACCTGCCCCAAACCTGCTCTACTGCAATTCCTTCCCAGTTCCCTCATCTGTAAAATGGGGATAATGATAGTGTCTGTCTTGGAGAGGTGCTCTGAGGATCAGAGGCAATGCCCAGGTACTCAGAGCTGGGAATATAGGAGGCCCTCATCAATGTCCGAAATCACCACCATCATTTTAAAAGGATCTCTGACATCCCATGAAATCAGTTGAGTGGAAGCATATCCACATAGATGGTTGAGCAAACAGGTTAAAACAGGGAAAAGCAGCCGGTCCTGGTTGCCCAGCTAAGAAGTGGAAAGTGGAGCTTGAAGTGGGACCTCCTGAGTCTCTGACTTCAGCTCTCATTAACTTCTGCCCCTCTTTGAGAAGATGAAAAGGAGTGAATCATATAAACAGTATTTATTGCCCAACTTTTACATGCCAAGTCAGGCCCTAGATGCTGAGGGACAGTCAGAGATACCACATGGCCTCAGGGATCTTAGAACTTCACTGATAAGGAAAGTATGGAAACAAAGCCTTGTTAGTTGAGGCAGAACATGCAGAGTGTCCCAAGAGGGCAGGAGGTACTTTGACTGAGAGAGGGAAGCCACCTGCAAGGCTTCTTGGTGGAGGGAAGGTTTAAACTGGGCCAAAAAGGACCAGAGAAACATGTACCCCGGAGTCTGTACTGGAGGTAAGGACAGCGTTGTGACAATAGCTGTCACTTCTAGAGGCTCCTTCTGAACCAGGTTTTGCCTGTATTATCTCAGGACATTTCACCACTATTCTATGAAGTAAGTATTATAGGGATGAGAAAACTGGGACTCAGAGAGCTGATAAAACTTGTCTGGAGTCACGCAGCCAGTGAAATGATAGGGCCTGGGGTCCAACCCAGGTCTGTCTGCTATCAAGTTTAAGTTCTTAATCACCATGCATTATTGCCAGCTCAGCCTCCCCATCTGAAGATGACCAGGCATCATGCTGGGTCTGACTCTGGCTCACACTTGCATACAAGCCGCACAACACCAGGCAGGAGGGAATTCAGCAGACCTTGAATTTAGCTGTAGCTTCTAACAGTGTCTCTAAGCTTCTGCATCTCCAAACTGGAGAGATGTGGAATGTAAATGGATTATCAAGCAAGGAAGGTTTTGAATGAGGAAGGGCGGCTCTTGCGACAAAAGGATTGTTTGGGAGCTATCTGGAGATGTTCAAATATTTACTGTGTTGGGCTCTGGGAATACAACTCTGAATAGAGTTCTGCACTCCGGACCCTCATCCCTGCCTCACGCCTGCAAGGGGCAGGGCAAAGCTTGGGAGAATGGGCGAAGAACCTTTTATTGGAACAAACAAGGGGTCAGGGGCTGGCCTGTCCCACACTGGACTGCCAGTTCTCAAATCAGCAAATCCTTCTGTGTGCCTAGGGCAGTTACCTCACCTCTGAGAATCTCCATCTTAATCAGAAGATCATGGTTCCTCGTCCCGGGATTGTTGGATTAAATTAAACAGCACACGTCATGATTTTGTAGGGTCCTTGGTGTACTGTGAATATCAAAAGATGTTAGTATCTCCCAAAGGTGAGCTATAAATGTTAGGCTTCGCCCCTGCCCGGCCCTCCCCAAGAAAAAGAACTGATTCCTACCTTTCACTTTGCGGGGGCGGGGGGCGGTGGAGGGGGGGGCACAGGGGAGTGTAAGAGGATATAAATGCATATCTACATGAACCCTGCAAACTAACAGAAAGGCTTGCAGTCTGAACAACTGCTGGTTCCAGGACTCAGGTCAGGGCTCTGCGTCAAAATGTTTCGCGTCAGCCCAGGGGATGAGGGTCCCCTCCGCAGCGCGCTCGACGCCGCACAGGCCGCCTCTACTCCGCTCGGGCCCCACCCTCCTGGTCTCTTTCGCGGGCGGCTTCCGCCAGCGGTGGCCGGGCGACAGCAGGTGTGGCGGCCCCTTTAAGCAGCAAAACTCGTGTTGCAATCTCCGCGGCAGGGACAGCTCCTTTCCGGAGGGGTGGAGCCTGTGCAGTGACTGCGACCAACCGAAGCTCCGCATTTTCCGCGGGAGATCTGAATTTCGCGGCACGCAGTTTGGCGCTAAAAAAAAAAAAAAAAAAAAGAAGAAGAAGAAAAAAAAAGAAGCAGAGAAAGGCTCGGGGACTACAGAGCGAGGTGAGAGGGAGTCGGTGCAATCGGCTCCCTTCCCCGGTCCGAGCGCGTCGCTTCTCCGCCAAGCCCTCCGGCACCCAGAGGCCCCCTCCCGGGGGGCTGGACCCCCGGCGCCCCGGCCAGCAGCCGCGCGGGGCCGTCCCGGGTCGCGGCCGCCCTCGGGGCGGGGCAGCCCCTGGCCTGGCCACCGCCGTCGCCGCGGCGGGCGGGCGATCTCCAAGCGGCGATCTCCAAGCGCGACTCGGCTCGGCTGCGGGCCAGGAGGGGAGGGTCCGGCCTTGCCCCGCAGGCGTCCATTGGCGGCTCTCCCGGGTCTCCGCGCCATGCCGCGGGCCGTGTGAGACGCCGCGGGCTCCGGAGCCCGCAGGTGCTCGCGGACGCGCCGCACCCGGCTGTGGCGGGGGCGCTGCGCTCGCCATGCTGCGAGGGCCCCCGGCCTTGGCTCCGGCCGCTGGGCCGCCCCCGAAAGCGCTGGCCGTGATGAGCCCCACCGAGCCCTGGCCGCCCGGGCTCGGCAGCCCACAGCTCTGCCAGGCTACTACCACCTACTACACTCCGCTGTACCCGCAGACTGTGCCTCCCGCAGCGGCGCCCGGCACCTGCCTCGACGCCACCCCCCACGGACCCGAGGGCCAAGCTGTGCGCTGCGTGCCGGCCGGCCGGCTGCCGGTAATGCTGGGAACCCCCCTGCCGCTGCTTCCCCCAGTGCTTTGCGGGTGTGGGGAAGAAGGGAGGGACTTCTGGGATCCAGTTCGAATGTAGCAGATCCCGGTTTGGGAGTGAGAGGTGAACTTTCAGCTTCCAGAACAAACCATTGCTGATATCTGAGTAGAAAAGCCCGTCATTTTCAGACGTGGGGTGAAATCACTTCATCCATTGGTGTGCAGTGAAGGAGCACTGAACCTGGAGTGTGGAGACCCAACCCACTACCTCCTGTGCTCCGTGTGACCTTGGGGCAGCCAACACTGAGACCATTCATTCATTCCTTCATTCATTGTTTGGCCCAGAAGCCAAGACTGAGCACTTGCTGTTATCCAGGCAAAGACTTGGGCCTTAGGGACACTGGGGACTTTAAAATCGGGCAGGGGTGGGGTGGGGTGGGGTGGGGGAGATCTCAGGTACAATCAGGCTTGGGAAGACTCCAAATTATCCATTCAGCCGACTCCTTTCCAATGATCTGAGCCAGATCGTCCTCCAGGTCCAGTCTTCCCTCCTAGGCAGTGAATAGCAGGTGCAAGTTGGGGGCAGCCCCTGGGGTTCCTGTTCAAATTGACTGTTCCTTCCTCAAGCCCCCAGGCCTGTTGCCAGGGAGGGCCCAAAATGTGATGGCACTAGGCACAGGGTGTGTTTTGTGGGAGTGGAATTCTTGGAGCCCATGTGAATCGAAACAGCCAGAGTGGGGGTGGAGTGGGAAAAGCCCTGAGGGAGTGGGGGCGGGGATGGTTGGGAAGCCTAGTTTCTGGTCCTGATTTCCATGGAGTTACTGTGTGGCCTTGGACAAATCTTGGCCGCAGTCTGGGCTTATTTTCTTTTCTTGAAAATGTGTGTTTGTATGGGGTAGCTGTGGGACTAACTCATCTCTGGTCACTTCCAGTTCCTGGCTGCAGGGAGGGGAGATGAGGGTGTTACAGGTTTGCTTTGAGGGATAAGACCACCCCTCACTGCTGTAGAGGCATCTGGCCAATCCTGTGTCAGTCAGCTGACACAGACCCCCTAGCCATCTCTGGATGCTGGAAAACCCCTACTCCCTGCTACGGGAATCATGCTTTGGCCATGTTCGAGTCTTTAGCCTCCCCCAGAACTCCTTCCTGCACATTACTTCCAACCAGGAAGAAAGGAAACGGGAGTACTCTTTCCATTTTACAGGTCAAGCAGTCAAGGATAACCAAGACTGGGTATCTGCCTTGTGCTCAGTATTTTAAAGCCAAACAGGTTTTTGTACCCTGTGAAGCAGATGGCATTAGGATTCCCCTGGGGATACGACCTGGTCACGGTCACACAGGGAGATGCATGTTTGAAACATAAGGCAGATGGTCACTAGGTGATGTCCGCAGCCTTATCTTTCCCCCTGACTTAGGTGCTGTCTCAACCCAGGGAGAGGGCTTGGTGGCAGGCCCGGGGTCTCCTCTGGCCAGCTGCTTTCAGGCACCCAGGAGGAGTTTCAGTAACAGCTGTGGTTTTGAACTGCTTCCCTCCCAGAGGAGCCGGACTGCTTCTGTTTGTACTGCCCTCCCAGAGGGGCTCGCTGATGACAGCAAGACTGGCTCTCTTCTGCTGAATGCTTCTTGTGTGCCAGACAGTGCCTGGCACTCTTCTGGTGTGTGAGCTGGGTCAGGATGCCAGGGCTGAGGCACCCAACAGATGAGGAAACTCAGCAGAGGCTTGAAGGCGCTTGTCCCAGTCACATGCCAAGAAACAAGGGAGTGTCTTTGCCTTGGACCTTCCTATAGGCTTCAGCCTCCTGTCCTTCAGTCCCCAGATACTCCTTGGCCCCTGCTTACTCATTTTACTAGGGTGTGACCTGGAGCAGCTCCAAACGCAGCCCTGGGTGTGGCCACTTGCTTTGTGGCCAGGCTGCAAAGTGCAGGCTGAGCAAGATTTGTCTGGGAGCTGCTGTTTAAAGGGACCTCAGGTATTGCCCAAGGATGGCCACCTAATGCAATGGCAGAATGAAAGCCACAGCCAAGTCTTCCCACTCCTGAGTGCTCTTCCCAGCACCTCTGGAGAAGGCCTAAGATGCCCCTTTGTGGAGTCCCTCCTCTGCCAGCAGGTGCTGTGCTCTATTGCAGCCCTGCAGGATCTTGGGAAGACCCTGCGATGCTGATCACTGCTCCTCTCCTTGTCATTTGTCTCTCTTTTCCAAATTCCCTCCGAGAACCAGGAATGTAAATGAGCATTTTAACACATAACCTGACCAGGCGATGACAATGTAGACAAGGCAGCAAGTCCAGGCTACGGAGATGCAGAGCTGGGATCTGAAAGTGAGCCTCTCAGCAACTTACACTTCCTCCCACCCCTGCCGGCTAACACAGGACTTGAGGCTCAGGAAAGATCTGGCTCCCCTCCCCAGGGACCCTCCTGAGCCCTGGTTTCCTCCCCTTGCCATCTCTGGTGGTCTCTGCCCCTTTCGTGTGCTGGCTGCCTCCCTGAGGACAGAGCTTTGCGCTGCGCCCTAGGGATTGGCAGAGTGGCCCCAAACCCTTGAACCCTTGCCTGGCTTTCAGAAACAGAGGGCAGCCTGAGAAGGCCCAGGTTAGAGCTGAGCCGGCCTCCGGGCGTGGTCCTGGACCTTTGCTCTCTGCATGTCCATCTCTTCGGCTTAGCCTGAGCTTTCCCTTTGCCAGTGCCCCCGATGGGCTGGTGATAACAGCTCCTCTGTAGACTCAGGCTCATCCGTGGACTGACTCACCTCTGCAGTTTCCCAAAGGTGAGGTATCCTTGCGGGGACACACTTTGCTGCTTGGAGACCTTGAGAGTGCAGGATAAGGGTGAGGAAGAGGAAGAGGAGGGAACAGGCTGTGGGGGGGTGGGGGGGTGGGGGAGCACTCCTGTACACTCCCGTGTGCACTCGTAAAGTGATGGGGACAGGTGGGCATAGGCGGGCCTTGGTTCAATTTCCAGCAAATTCTGGGGGAATGTGGAAAGGAGCCGAAGCAGCCTGGTACGCGGCTTAAAATCAGAGCTGGCTTCAAACTTGGGCTCTGCCCTCTCTTTGTGCCCCTGGGCATGTGGCTGAACCTCTCTGTGGCTCTGCTTTCGGTGTGCCAAGAGAAATTGCCAGTCCTCATGAGCTTGTGGTAGGACCTGCAGTGGTCCCGTGTCTGTAGTTTTCCCAGCCTTCTCCCTGATCTTCAGTTTGCAAGGGTCTTCCTAGTGGGTCCTGTAACCTCTGCAGGGCTGGCTCCTGGCAGGTGGAGGAGGCAGGTGGGGTTGGGGAGACTGGGCTGTTCTACCCCTGCCTCAGACCAACTTAGCCTGAACGTCCCTTCTTTTCCCTGCCCTTGGGGTTCCTCTCGAGGGCTGGCTGGAGGATCCTGGATGGACAGCTTTGATTGGGAGTGATAAAGGCCTTGGAGCCTTTATCACTCACTGAATCTCCGTTAACTTTGGCATTGGGCATTTGTGGTGCTGGAAAGAGTCAGTGAGGTGATGAATGTTAGGGCTTGGCCCAGGTTATGTGGGAGCGCTCAGTGAATGATTGGATCTTTTTCTAGGGACAAGATGGGGCAAGAGTAAGTTACACCTGCCCTAGAATCTTGGTTCTTACCTGCCAGGAGGTTAGAGACTTCGAGAGGAATGGGCAAGGAAGTATTTGGATCAAATATCTAGGTCTGTAGGTGTGAGAGGAGCAATATATCTCCTTTAGTTAAGGATTAGAGCTCCTCAAATCAATCCAGGAAGACTTCCTGGAGGAGGCAGGCGAACGAGGCGTTGAGAGCAGGAAGAGATGTCACCACCTCTCACACCTGTCAGCCCAGCTGTGCTTAGCAGTGGTTAGAAGTCACAGCCCTGCTAAGCATGACCTCACCACCAAAGGTTAAAATAGGCCTCTGTGTCCCAACCAGGGTAGGGGTGACTGAAGGAGGGAGGAAGGAAATGGGCTCAGTGACCCCCAGAAGGGTGTGTCAGGATGGAGTTAAGATTAGATTTTAGGGAATGGGACTCTTCACTTCCTGGACACCTACTGTGTGCTGAGCCACAGAGTGGGCATGTGACACAAGTCCTCTCTTGGACCCTTATAACAGCCCCTGGAAGCAGGCATTTTCTGCCTCATTTTACAGAGGAGGAAACTGAGGCTCCTGGAGGGGGAGCATTTCCCCAAGTCATGCAGCAAGCTGATGAAGGAGCTGGTGGGGCTCAGGCCTGGGGCTCTGATCTGTGCCCCAGTGGCCCGGTGGCCTCGCTCAGCCTCTGCCCACCTTCACCCAGTGAGAGGCTCCTCACTGGCTAGAGCAGCTTCTGAGCCTAATTGGGGCCTGGTTGTGGCTGGGTGGAGAGGAGCAGATGGGTCTGTGGTTTGATTTCCCCAGCAGGTGTTTCCCAAGCTTGGCGGGAACAGCGAGGGGGAGCAGGGGGAACTCAGCTGCTTGTCCTTAAGACATAGGGGAAGGATTCATTGTCTACCCCTCTCAGCGAAGAAAGATTGGCAAATGGGAGTCTATTCAGGATGTCCTGGGACCCTTGAGATGGAGCCCAAATATGGGGGTGGGGAGGTTTGCTCTGCTTCCCGATGTGGGCACCTCCCTGGGGTGTGGCACTGAACCAGGAAGTCCTGCGGGCCTGGGAGGATACCCCACCCCACCCTGATAAGGGCCAGCTGTGGAGTTGTGATGGGCATGGTGTCTGGCTGGGCCAGCTGCTTCAGGGGGGGTGGAGGCCTCCCCGCAGCCCCATGTGGTTTAGGCCCCACCTACTCCTTCCCTGCATCATCCTGTGGGTACCCGGTGATGTGGAAGTGACCTTGCAGTCTGTTATTAAGGAGCCCTGAGCTCTTGGCCAGCCTGGTTTTGTAGGGTCTCAAGGGCCTGGACCTCAGATAATGGGAGTGTGTGTGCCCCTCAAATATAGGACTTACTTCCCCTGAGGGTTCACTTTCCAGGTCATTGACATTTCCTTAGCAACCGCAGTGAGGTTTCACCAGCAAACGTGGTAAACTGGAGCCCAGGAGGTGGCTGCTGGTGGCCTCAATGCTTTGGCCCCAGGTTGGGGGAAAGACGAAGGGAAGAATATTTCTCAAAATCTGCCTCTCTCTTCCGTCTCTCAAAGGCCAAAAGGAAGCTGGACCTGGAGGGGATCGGGAGGCCTGCAGTCCATGAATTCCGGACTCCCAAGGGGAAGTGCATTAGAGTGGATGGTCTCCCCAGTCCCAAAAGTAAGACCTGCTGATGGGGCATCTCAGGGTGGGCCCAGAAGATGGGGTGGGGTGGGCAGGGGAAGAAGGCTACAGCCCTGCCCAAGCCATCAGGAGTAATATCCGGATTACACAACAGTTGCCTGTGGGTTCTCAATCCTGCCAGGTAGGTGGCTTGTTCCTTTTTACTGATGAGACAACTTGAGACTCAGAGCTTGAATGATTTATGGGAAGCTCACACAGCAAGTAAGCGGACTCAGGACTCAAACCCTGATGCCTAAGTCTTGCACTGCTTCTTCCACAACTATACAGTATTCCCTTGATTTTGACGTGATGACCAGCATTTTATTTAGGAGCGTACTGTTTTGTTTTTTAAAGGAAAGGTGCAGGCAGGAAGAGAGAGGAGGAAACACTTATTTTATTTTATTTGTATTTAGTTGCTCACACTGCTTGTTTCCCCCTGGACCCAGGACTTGAACCCAGGGGCGTGTGGCCTGCACTCCTTTGGAGGCGATTGACCTAACCACTACTCCACTAGGGCACGCCATGACTATATTATTATTTTTTTAAGTTGTTTTATTTAGTTCAATTTGACCTTTTCTAAAAAAGAGAATCCAGCTCAGAGAGGAGCAGGGACTAAATAGGGCCTTTCTCCCTTGTGTAGACAGAGATCTGATAAAGTGATGCAAAGGGAAGTGGAGCTTGAATTAATCCAATCTACATCACCTCAGAAGTAGAGATCCAGAGACCGCCAAGGTAGTGCCTTCGTAAACCTAGGTTGGAGGGGATTTCTGCCTCTTGATAGCTTCAGTCAATATTCTGCTTCGACCCCGAGTTCAGCAACTGAGTTAAGGAGGAATGCTAGTTTGGGGAGTCAGAGACCTCATGAAGAAGGCATGTGGCTGGCTGAGAAGCATGAGGGTCAGGGATTGGGTATCTGTGCAGGGTTCAGACTGGTCACTGTGCACCTTAGTTGTCTGATCTGTATAACTAGGCATAGCTCCATCAAGAATAGCAAGAAAGTTTCTTGTTCAATTGATTGAGAGGGGCTGCCCAGAACTCTTTATTGAAGGATCCTAAATGTGGTGATCAATTAGTAATGTCTGCCAAGTAGGGGAAACTTGACAAATCAGCCTGTGTGCCAAATGCTCTTTTTTGTTAAGGAATTCTAAAGTCCCCTTCTAGAAGAATCTGAGACCCGTGAAAACAGTTTCCAGAGCTAGTTTGAACAATAGCTTGCAATATGACTTGCAAGTCACTTGATTGCAAAAGTGCGCTTGTGGTTTAAGATGCTGCTGCTGAGATGTGTTCTTCTTACAGTGACCTCATTAAGAAAGAAACCTTTTTCGTGAAACTGCCCCATGTGATGTTACAGACTGATTCCTTGCAGATAATCATGGAGAGAAAAAGCGGATCAATAAAAATGTCCTTAAATCCAAGCTCATCATTCCTTTCTTACCCTAATTCCATATTTCTGACATGGCTGGCAGAATAGGCAAATGGTTAAGACAGAAGATTTTGGAGTCAGACTGCCTGGATTTAAATCCAAGCTCTACCACTTTCAGACTGAGGGTACTGAGCCAGTTACTTATACTAGCAAGCAGGCAGGAAGAGAGAGGAAGAAGCAACATTTTACTGAGTTTTCCACTTTGGTGGTTCCCCCCAGCCCCAGGTCTTGAACCTGGGTCCTTGGGATGTATATGAACTATGTCTGGTGGCCTTATTTTCTAAGGCATACCAACATGGAGATGGCTTTACACAAGCCTTATAAGGTTTTGTAAGGATTAAATTGGTTGTATGTGCAAACTGCTTACAACTGTGAACTGGCATGGTAAGCATGTGTTGGGCATGGGGGGTGGTATGGCTGTCCTTAGCTGTGATGGAAAGGTGCTGTGAACCAGGAGTTAAGACACTTGGTGTCTAGCACTGACACTACCCCTGACTGTAAAACCTTAAATCACTCTCCCTCTCATAGGTGTGGGGTTCCATGTTTGGATAATGGTGGTGAATGACCCACTTAGCCTCATGGTGCTCTGTAAACTGGAAAGTGATGTTTACGTGAAGCGGGTGGTCCTTGTGGGCAATGGAGGAAGTTCCCCGAGGCGGGCCCTCTGAGCAGTGATGGGGTCCTTTTCCTTCTCAGCCCCCAAGTCCCCTGGGGAGAAGACTCGCTATGACACCTCATTGGGGCTGCTCACCAAGAAGTTCATTTACCTCCTGAGAGAGTCTGAGGATGGGGTCCTGGACCTGAACTGGGCTGCAGAGGTGCTGGATGTACAGAAGCGGAGGATCTATGACATCACCAACGTGCTGGAGGGTATCCAGCTCATTCGCAAGAAGGCCAAGAACAACATCCAGTGGGTGTGAGTGCCTGGCTGGGGGATGGCACCAGGGGTGAGCGTGTGCTGGGGGCAGACCACCAACTCCATAAACAGGCTTAGAGCCTGGGTCAGAGCCAGTATGCTTAAGAGGGGTGGCAGAGGAGGTGCTCATGTGTGAGTAAAATTGGGAGAGCAGGCTAGGGCAGGGTAGAGTATGATTTCTAGGACAGTCTTATAAAGACCTAAGAGGATCCCAGCTCCTCCTGAGTCAGGGATGCCAAGAGTCCCTTCTTGTTTATGCACATCCCTGGGGAGCTGAGTGGTACCCAGAAGTCTTCCAGTTCTGAGATCAGAGGACTCTGGTCTCCTTTCTTCAACAGGATCTTAAAGATTGGGCATGACCCCTGCAAGAACCCAGGCAGGGGAGTCAGGACAGCCCTCACTCTAACTCCCTGCCTTTGGGAGAGGCTGGGGCATAGGGTGGACAGAGTCGAGAGTCCCTTAAAAGGGACCCTAACTTGTTTCTTTTTCTTAGCCCAACCCCTATGCCTGACGTTCCAATCCCAGCAGCCCCCTGGGAGCTAGGCAGGACCGCTAATCTACTAACCCTGGGGCCACCTCTATGAGTGGCTTTCTGCATCAGCACAGAAGCCCTAGGACTGAGGTGCTCTGGTTGTGAACTGAACTTGACGGGGAGGGGGTTGGCCACTCTGTTCTCAGAGGCAGGGGCGTGTTCGAAGACCCCACCCGGCCTGGGAAGCTGCAGCAGCTGGGGCAGGAGCTGAAGGAGCTGATGAGCATGGAGCTGGCCTTGGACCAACTCATCCAGAGCTGCACGCAGAACTTCAAGCACCTGACAGAGGACAAGGCCAACAAGAGATATCCTCTTTGGTTGGGGGCAAGGGGTCGGGGAGCAGTGGCCTGTGGCACACCCATGTGCAGCCCAAGGTGATGCAGCACCTCCCTGCAGGGGCTAACACGGTTCTGGACCGTCTAGTTCTTCCTTCTCTCAAGTGTCTGGAAGTTACTCTGGTTATAAACATAAGACAAGGACATTTTGTTCAGTCTGGAAAATGGAGATGAGAAATAGCTTGCCACCTCGACCCAGCCATTGCTCCTTCCCTCTAGAGTGTGTGCGCCATTTAAATACAGCATGCACCCGGCCGAACACACCTTTTTGTATCCTGCTTTTCTCCACTTAGCTTGTTACCATGGTTGGTTTTATGTTGTTACATATTCTTCCTATTTGGCTATGCACATACAGTTGCTGAATTGTGCCCTTTTTATGTAAAAATAGGACTCTCTTCTATTTCACCTGCCTTGAGAATGCCCCCAGAGTGCACTCCGGTTTGTTAGTGAGACTTAGGATAGACAGCTACATTGATTCCAAATTTCTGCTTTTCTACAGCTACATTGGGATGAATAACTTTGTATATAGAAACTTCCCAATTTTTACTTTATTCCTCTAGGCAGATTTCTAGGATTGAAGAGGTGAGGCCAAAGAGCATGGATTTTCATGCAGTTTTCTCAAATGGCTTGACCTTCTAAGTGGTTATTGGACCTGACGTTGTATTTGGAAGGATGGTAGACAGTGTGAGGAATATAAAGAAATAAGACATTCCTTCTGCCTCTTGAAGCTAAAGATCTATTTTGAGAGATGAAGCCTTTATATAAAAAACTGATAAAAGAATACTTTTTTTTGTGATTTATACTCCCCACTTGCTTTCTAAAGGCATCTAAAGATATAGAAAGAGCAGGCTAAGTTTTTGTTCTTTGCTGTGTAAGGAGTGAGAAAGTTCAGTGGCTTAGGAGGAATGGATTTGATCCCTGCCTGACAGGCGGGGTGGGGGTGCTGTATTTGATCAGTCACTTCTCTTGACTCTCCTGCCCCTACACTGGCCTATGTGACTTATCAGGACATCCGTGCTGTCGGCAGCTTTAAGGAGCAGACGGTAATCGCGGTCAAGGCCCCTCCGCAGACCAGACTGGAAGTACCTGACAGGAACGAGGTTCGAGGGGAAACATTTGGTGGAGAACAGGATTGAGGGGGCGGGTCCCAGGCAGCTCTTCAGGCTCTGTCCCTGGCACTGCCTAGCTTCAGTTTCCTGAGTCCATTCTGGTGCCCACAGAAAGACTGATGATCTCTGAGATGGGGCAGAAAGAGTGGAAGCGGGAAAGGGTGATAGGTGTCAGGTTCTAACTTGAGAAAATCTCTTTTCCTGGTTTCTCTGTCCCACCTGCCTGAGTTTCTGCACCCTCGCTCACCTGTGCCTACACAGTGGCCTTTTCATGCCAACCATACTTTTGTAGATCAAAGTTCTGAATTCTTCACACTTGGGGTGCCCTGGTGCAGGAACAGTTGAATGCTGACCACGTACACCCCAAGGCCCCAGTTTTGCATCCTGGGACTGGGAGAACAACCAAGATGAACAACTAAAGAAAAGTCTTCTCCTCTCTCTTCCTTCCTGCCTGTCTACTCGCCTTCATTGCTGCCTGCCCCTTTCCTTTAAAAACAACAAATCTTCACACTCCCCTGCCTGGTCTGTCTTTGCTTCAGCCACTCTGACCTATTTCCCCACCACATTAGACTCGTCTTCGTACAGGCTGGTCCCTCCAGCTGACAAGCTCTTGCCTCTTCCTGCCTAGTTTACTACTACTCATCTTACATGTCTCAACTTGAACGCCGCTTCCTCAAAGTCTGACCATCCCCAGACTTTCTCAGTGACATGACACAATGGGGGAGGAGTAATTTCCCAAAGGAAAATCAAGACGTTCTCCCTAAAAGAAGGGGGGCTGCAGGCCAGACAGGTAGAAACAGCAGATGTCCGCCAGACATCTGGGGCCGGCCTCGGTGCCCAGCTCGGGAGTGGGGCTAACTTGCGTGGAAGGTGGGAGCCCTCGTATCTGTCCATCATACTGATGCGTAAGTACATGCCCAGTTGTACAGAGCCGTGACCAGCTTCTCTTCCTCTTCCAGGAGAACCTGCAGATATATCTGAAGAGCACCCAGGGGCCCATTGAAGTCTACCTGTGCCCAGAGGAGGTACAGGACCTAGACAGTCCTGCCAAGGAGCCCCTCCCCACCGCCCTTGCCCCCAGCATTGATTCCACTCAGCTCAGCAGCAGCGCCAGCCCTGGCATCCCGGAGCCCGCCGCATCCCCAGGTAGGATCCTCTGTCCAGAGGGATGGGAGGGGGGAGGAACAGCCGCCTTATAGTTTCTTCCATTTCAACATTTGTCAGGTACCTACCTCTACACAGCAGCGGGGGCTGTGGGCCTTCTCCCCTACATGTGCACTTTATACTTTATAAGGCACGTGGGATTCCTTGGCTCACTGGGGCCTGGATTTGAGTCCAGCTCTTCTGCTTACCAGCTGTGTGACCTGGGACAAGTTAACTTCTCTTTGCTGCCATTTCCTCCTTTGTAAGTTGGGCGTAGTAATTCGTAGTATTTCCTTCATAATTTATAGTGAGAATTAGATGAGCTAATAGAGGTGAGGTTGTTGGAACCGAGCCTGGCAATAACTTCGCTTTTATTATTACTATTACGACTGCCACTGCTGCACTTCTGCATGGGACAACAACCCACCGCAAAGCTCCTGCACTCAGTAAGCCCACCATAGAAGGGTGATAGGTTTTTTGAGGAAGGCTTGATGTCTTCTTGGGGGTGTATCCATTTCCCTTCACAGCAATTCTTGAGGTAGGTTTTACTATAATCAATAAACTGAGAGGTGATGTGACTTGCCCAAGGTCTCCCAGCTGGGAGGTGACAGAGCTGTGTCTTCAACCTGGCTCTCCACACTCGTAGCCCTGTGCGCTTTCCACAAGCCACAGGGGACATCAAGGAAGGGGCTTCTGGCTGGGAGGTGGATAGTACAGCTAAGAGCTGGCTGTGCCTGGCTGGAAGTCATGTGAGGCAGCCATCATGGAGCAGTGTGACCAGAGGCATCTTTGAGGGCTTTCCAGAGAGGAGTAGAAATAGGAACCTGTGACGACCCCTCTCCAGAATGCTTTTTGCCCTTTACTGAGATCATGAATCAGGTCAGACTGTTAGGATTCTTCGAGGCCGTGTGAGCCGCTGCTCCATCTTTCTTTTTCTTTTTTTTTTAAACCTCTGTTCTGGTCTGCGCCTTAGCTGCTCAGCTACCCACAAGGGTCCACTCCCACTTTTTGTTTTCTTAGCAGCAGGGCTCCCTTAAGCAGAAGCCTAGCGTTGGGACAAACACAGAGCTAGAGCTGGTCTGATGGAAGAAACTCGCTGAAGAACACAGCTTGGACTCCATTTCTTGAAATCAGGGGTTAACAAATGATTCCTGCAGGGTGAATCTGGCCTGTTTTTAGGTAGCCCATGAGCTACACATGGTTTTCATATTTTTTAAGGTTTTTGTTGCGTTTTTTTTTTTTTTTTTTTTTTTTGAGGGGAGGAAGGGAAGAAAATTATTATGCAACATAGATTATAAGTGTCCTGCAAAGCTTAACATACCATTGGATTCTGACCCCTGATCTACCTCAGCCCTTCATTTAACACTGAATAAACTGAGGCCTCGAGAGGGCAAATGACTTCCCTAAGGCCACGGGGCAGGTTGGTGGCAGACCTGGGCAAGAGCCGAGACTGCCATCTCCTCTCTGGTGAGCTCTCGTGTGTCCTGGCCTGGTCTGGGGATTCTCACTTCTCCCTGCACCAACCATCTGTCCCTGTGGGCACCTCCCAGTGCCTATCTCCCACTCCAGACTTGTGCCCCACCCTCTGCTCCCTCCTCCTGCCCTCTACCTGCTCCGGCACCGTCAACACGTGCACAGCTCTCTAGCATCAGAGCCACATTGACTTGAGTTGTCCTCTGAGACCGTAATCAGAAGTAAGGAATCTTACAGTGTAAACAAGGGCGAGGTTTTTTCTTGTTTTCTTTAAAGGAAGGGTGCAGGCAGGAATGAAGGTGAGTAGACAGGCAGGCAGGAAGAGAGAGGAGGAAGCATTTTATTTTTAGTTGTTCACAATGGCTATTTCCCCATGGGACTCGAACCCAGGGGTATGTGACCTGTACTCCTTTGGAGGTGATTGACCTAACCGCTACTCCACCAGGGAGCACCAAGGGTGAGGTTTTTAACTTCAATTTTATAGATCAAGAGCTAGATCCTTGAAGGAGTAGAAGCTATGACAGACCAGTGGGAGGACCAGCCCAGATGCCAACTCTGTGCCAACGTCTGTGGGAGGATTGTCCCTCTATACCTTGCCATATGGTCCCTTAATGTTGTCCCTGCTGAATGGATCAGAGGGAAGTTTTCCAGAAGGTGTACAAAGACACTCAGACACGCACGCACACGCTGTATGTTCTGGCCCCAAGCAGATTCCTTGAGGTCTGCGCGCCAGGGCCATGCCCAGTGAAGTCACACACTCTTGGGACCCAAGCTGTGACCCTAGTTTTGGAATCACTGGGCAATCCCTAACCCTTTGGGGCCTCACCTTCCCTCAACTATAGTGGAAGGGTTGACCAAGTCATCTCTGTCATCCTTCCAGGCGTTACAGCCAAAGTCACAGGAGTCAGAATTGGGAGACTGGGGTTTGAGTCCACACCTCACCTCCTATGACTTGGTGACTGTGGGTGAGTCGTTTTCACCCCCATCAGAGCCACTGTGCCCACATCTCTAAAATTCTCTGGCGATTATCAGGTGGGGTTCAGGAGGTGATGCAATGTGGATGTGATTTTTTTCAAAAGCTTCTATGAACAGAGCACACCTCTGTGGCTCCGGCGGCTAAGGTGCAGGTCATGTAAAGCCCAAGGCCCCGGGTACGAGATCCGGGTGGGGTGTCTGGAGAGAGCATGACTCTGTGCAGATTTGAAGAAACCAGCTAATCTGGGCCAGTGAGCTGCGCTGATATTGCATAGAGCAGTTCTCTGCGGCCTGCGCTAAACTCTAGCAGAGGCCTCCCTGCGTTAACTCAGTTCTGCTCAGTAACTCGGTGAACTGGATCCTTATTCTCCCTAGTGAGAAAATAGAGGTGCTGGGTCCTACCGCTGGTGAGAGGTGGGGCGAGGGTCTAAGCCCACCCCCTCGCTCCCAAACCAGGCCCAGGCTAGAATACCTGCCTCTGCCGTGTGCTGAACATGCATAGAATACCTGCCTCTGTTGTGTGCTAAGCACACATTTGGTTTTTCCTTTTCAGTGAAATACATTTAATCAGTTTCCTCCTCCGTGAATAGGGGCAACCACATTGCCTCCCCGAGGGATGTTTGAGTGTCGAGGAGGGGAAACATGTCTCTGCTCCTTGAGAGCAGAGTCCGGCCCCTGTAAGTTGTTATGAACAAGGGTAGCGTGCAGACCCAATGTGGGGTCACTGCAGACCGGCTGTTGTTGGTCTGCTCTGACCATTTAGTCCTCACAGCAACCTGTGAGGTAGGTGTAATCACCACCCCCCACTTCAGAGGTGAGAACCCAGAAGTGCATCACATTCAGCCCCTTTCCCACGGTCACACCGGAGGAAAAGGGTGTCCCCGTGAGCTGACACTGACTGGTTCAGTCATCTCTTCAAAGCAATGCTTGGTTGGGGTTTCAGGAGTGACTCAAACAGTGAGATTCAAGGCATCAGGTTGCATTTGGCAGAGCCTTCTGGTGTCCTAGTCCATGTCCCTAAGCAGGAAATCGCCTTGCCTTTAAGTGGAAATGCAGTGGTGTGCTGGAGAATGGGCTGGCCAGGTGGCTGGAAAGGGTGAGTGTGAGCTCTGAGGGGAGGGGAGGACAGCGAGAGGAAGGTGGACAAGGGCCAGATCAGGTGGAGTCTTCTCAGTCCTGGCCAGCGCCTGCATTGTTGTTATGTTAGAGCACAGTCTACAAGGCCAAGGGTCAAAGCAAGATGAGGACAGATAGGCTCCTGCAGGAGTCTAGGTGAGAGAGGAGGGGCCAGAGCAGTGGAACCGAAGAGAAATGGACAGACTGGAGAATTCAGGGGGTGAAGGTGCCTGACCTTGCTGCTGGATTGGGCCCAGAGGAAATGGCAGGCTCACACTGATTCTTGGGCCTTTGGGCAGAGGTAACTGACAGGGTGGTGTTGGAAGGGGAGTCAAGGGGAGACACTGGTGAAGATAGGGTTTTGATGTGTCAACTATGGTTGTAACTTAGGATCCATCCAAGTAGAGATGTGAGAGCAGCCATGTTGGAGCCCAGCCCAGGGAGGAGGTCGAAGGCTGGGTGTCCATTGAAAGTGTCAGGTCCAGAGAGGAATTCAAGACCACGGGGCCAGCTGAGGTCACCCGGGGAGGAGTGCAGCCAGAGCAGAGAAGGCCCTGAGGATGGAGCCCTGGGGCCTTCAGGGCTTAGAAACTGGGAAGAGGAGGAGGATCCAACAAAGGAGGCCCAGGAGGTTAGAAAAGAGTCGTGTGTGTGGAAGTGGAGTGAAGATGGTTCAAGAAGAAAGGACGAACAAGTGCATTAGATTCTGCTGGAAGGTCCAAGAAGATGAGGCTGGAAACTGCCCATGGACTATCGCCACAGGGAGGTCACTGGTTCACCAGTGTGGTGGGCACAGAGCCCGGCGGGAGTGGGCTGCAGAGTGAATCGTGATGGGGAGTCGAGTGAGGAATTTTACGAAGCAAGAGAACAGTGAAATGGGCTGGACGTTAAACAGTCGTGAGGTCAGGGAGGAGGCTTTTTAAAGAGAGACGCTCTTAGCGTTTGCCTGTGCACTGATGGGAATGATGTAACAGAATGAGATTCGATGAGCTTTCCTGCATCAATCTGATGATACAAGGAAAAGCCAACGTGATTTCAGGGCCAGGACCCTGATAATGAGAGGGGGCTGAGTGTAGACGCTGCGGTGGGTTTTGAGAGCAGGAGATCCCCACCCACTCTGAGGGCTGGGAGAGGATGTGGGAGGAAGAGGCGGTCACGAGAGCTGCTGCCAGGCAGGAGCAGAAGGGGCCTTGTGTCGCTGACCTGCCCCTGGTTCTGCTTCCTCCGGGGCAGAGGGACAGGCCCTCTATCTGCACAGGGAAGTTGGACACTGGGTGGGGAGTGGGGTGCACAGTCATCCCGAGAACCAGAGAGCTGCTCTTACGCCCCGAGGCCTGAGCAGACGCCCTTGGGCGCAGCCCTGACCCTTGTCTGTCTGTCTCTAGCTCCAGCGCCGACTTCCCAGCAGCCTCTACCGCCTCCGCCACTGCCTCCGCCACCGCCGCTACTACCCCTTGTCCCCCTGGAAGCCACCGACAGCATGCTGGACCTGCCACACCCACTCCTGCAGCAGACTGAGGACCAGTTCCTGTCTCCCACCCTGCCATGCAGCTCCCCCCTGATCAACTTCTCCCCACCGCTGGACCAGGAGGACAGTTACCTGTGGGGCCTGGACGGCGGGGAGGGTATCACTGACCTCTTCGACTCCTATGACCTCGGGGACCTGCTGATTGATTGAGTGGCTTCACCTGCCCTCAGCAGCCCACCCCTGTTTCTACCTCCTCATAGACAGACTGACAGGCCCTCGACCTGCACAGGGACATTGGACACAAAGTGCTGCCCTCAGGGCACGGGGGTCTCCTCCTCTTCTTTCCTAGCCCCCTCCATTGCCAGCCATAGCTCTCTGGGGGGCAGTGGAGGATGTGGGTGAGGAGCGTTTCAGGGGCCGGGTTCTGTGACCTCTCATGGAAGTTGGACTTAGGGAGCCCCACCTAGTCTTCTGACCTCCAACTTCTCACAAAGGGTCACAGATGAGGTAGCCAGGGAATGACCCTGACACCTTTTTTGAGGGATAATTAGGACCCTCAACTTATCAAGAAGCACTTACTGCCTTTGTATTTATTTCAGGTTGAGTTTTGTTTGTCTTCCTTGAATTTTAGTAGGGAGATTGTTCTAGTTTCTAACAAGCCTTCTCCTCAGACAGGGCCAGCCTTGTCCACTGTCCAAGGGGCAGGCTTGGGCTTCCCGGGGCCCAGGCCAAATCCCTGATTTCCCCACAGAGGCCGGGGACTGGGTCCTGGAAGTCTAATCGCACTTAAGCCTCGTAATTCTAGTATGCCCTTCAGCCTCTCCTGCTCTCTGCCGGCCTCTCCTGCTCTCTGCCGGCCTCTCTCCCATGAGGCTCCAGCCTTGCATTCCTGGTCTGCTCTGTCCCAGAGGTGATTCCAGCCATTCCAGCTGCTCTGAGGCTCCTGGGGAAACAGGAACAGCTAGTTAGGACTGCTAGTTCCCTCTCTGGAATGCCTTACCTCTTCCTCCCCTTCGAATGTAAAAAAAAAAAAAAAAAGACCTTCCCTGGGGGAGTCAGCGAGAACAGCCCCCCGAGGAAACGGCAGGAATGTGGGAGCAGCTGTAGCACCTGTAACTGCCTCCTTGGGCACCTGCTCTCTGGCACCAGGCTGCTGGACCCCGGAGGCAGAGGCAGCTGCACCTCAGGGCAGGGTGAGAGGAAAACAAGAAAATGCCGAAAAGCACCTTCTCCCTTAGCTGTAGGTGTGGCCCCTGCCTTCCCTAAAAGGATCATTTTTGTCAAGTTTATTAAAAGGAGTGATTCCTGAAGGACCTCCCCTTCCGCCCCGCTCTCTCACACGCCCCCAGCGACAGCAGTACCAGGACTTGGGACACGTTGGTCCCTTTGGTCACAGGAGTAGTGAAGAGGTAACAGAGAGGGGGTCTTTACTGCAGACCAGAACTCTGGCTCGTGGGAAGATGGGGTCCTGTTACCTCTTCAGGCTTGGGGTCCTGAGAAGGTCTTTGGGACTGACCCTGCATCCTCCAGGCTTGCCCCACGTTGCCCCTGTGTGCCGGCCGGGGCGAATGTAGGGATCAGCTCTTCTCCGCCCATCCTGGGGCAGGGGTGGGGTTGTGCTTGGGCTGAACCAGGTCTGTGCCTTCTGGGGACTGGCAGCCAGAGGCGGTGATCTGAGGTGCCCCGTGTGCTCAGGGATCTGGGTGTCCTCGGGCTCAGCAAGGCAGCTCTTTTTGTTTCTGATTTTTAAAGTTTGTAGCATTAAGTTGGTTTAAAATATGAAGTTGGCCTTATTGGATTGCTCCTGAACTAACTGATGGCCATCTGAAGTTTGGGAGGTGGCCCTGTTTGAATGCGGGGCCTGATGTGATTAAATGCCCAACTGGGCACAGTCGTGCCTTGTCACCTGCTCAACTTTCTGGGCCCCTGAGTTAGTGCCCTCCCAGGAGTGATCCGCCTGCCACAGGTGCCCCTCTATAAACATGGCTAATGTTTGCGTTACAGAAATGCCTCTGTCCCCTCCCCAAACACAAGGGGCTCACCACGAGCCCAGGACCAAGAGACCACCTACCTTGGGCTGCTCGGGATCTTCTCTGGGGCTTGTGGCACTGGAGACTGGTGTTTCTGTTCCAAGGTCTCTGCAGGACTGCCAGTTAGCTGTGTACCATCTCTGAAGACAGATGTTTCACTTTCATGCCTTGGGCTCCTTCCAGAACTTTCTCGTAGAATAAATCAAGAGGGAGAAGTAGCACCCACTGGGAATGGGTTTAATGCTTTAACCTGGAATTAAAACTCTTTCCCCAAATGCCCAGCAGAAGGGCTGAATAGAGGCTCTGCCCCTCTAGCCTGTGGCCCGCATCCTGAGCAGCTCCCGCCACCCTCCCATGCGGTCCCCTCCGCACCCTGCCTGGCCCAGGACTGGACTGCTTGGGCCAAGCTTCAGGTTAGCTTGGGAAACAAGCTTATCCCTCTTTCTTGCAGTGACACTTGAAACTTCCCAAGTTCCACTGAGTGTTTCAAGAACACATTTTGAGTAGCCTTGCCCACAGGGGTCAGATAATCTTTCAAATTACCACAAAAGAAAAGCCAGTTGTTTTTTTTTGTTGTTGTTTTTCCTGAGATAAATAATTTCTGCCAGGAAGTTTCCCAGCCTCACCAGCAGCCCCCAAATCACCTGTGTCCCCAGGGGCATCGAAGACTCTCAGGAAGCCAGTAGCATTACATTGTTTGAAGATTCCAAGAGATTACTTAAGACCAGGGATGTGCACACTTCACATAAAAAGTGTTAGGTGTCTCAGTGGGGTCCCTTCTGGGCAGCGGTCACCTAGTGCGGCTGCAGGTGAGACGGTGACACCTGTCGTGCTGACCTGAGGATGATTTAGACTATTTTCGCTCCCCAAGTGTTCTCAGCCTGTGTACAATGTTTAGTGTTTTTAGTGAGTGTGGGTGGCCCTCATCCGAGCGCTGCGGGGCTTAGTGCATTTGAAGTAGAAGCCTTTTGGGGTTGTGAGCAAACAACTTTCTGGTTCTTGTCATGTTCTGAGGTCCCCACCTCATCCAGGGACCCTCAGTGACCAAAAGCCCAGCCTGCCTGCTGGGTCCTGAGTAGATGAAGAAGCCTGTATGCGGCATGTGCATCTTGAGGGTGAGCGGCCCGAGGGAACCCTACGCAGGGAACCCTTGGGTCTCACCTCCCGCCGGTTTCTTCCCTGGGTCCTGCCTTGAGTACCACATACACCTTGTGCTGTGATCGCTGGGCATTAAACAGCAGCTCCAGGCACTTGGTCTCTGATGTGCTTTCTGAGGGTCGGTACCTGGTGTCAGCCTGATCCTCCCAGGTTGGGGATGCAGGTTGTCCTGACTGATGGCGGGAACACGATTTCTCCCCAGAAACTGCCTCCCTTTCCCACACAGGCTTCCCCTAGGCCTGAAATCTCACCACAGAAACACCGAAAACGAGTAGAGCCCAAGTCGAAAATGTGAGCTCCAGCCCTGCTCTGCCTCCATCACCTCTCACCTGACTATTTCAACAGCTTCCTTAATATTCTCCCTGCTCCCCATTCTCCTCCAGTTCAGCCTCTATATCAGCGGTTCTCAAAGTGTGGTCCTCAGACCAGGGTTACCCGGGAACTTGTGAGAAGTGCATAGTCTCAGGCCCTTGTGAATAAGAAACTGGGAGTTTCATGTTGATAAAGTGTGTGACCCTGTGCCCTCTGCATTCCCAGATGTTTGTAAATTGCAGTTTAATTACGTCACACCCTCTTACATGAATGACTCTTCCCTACCCTCGGTGAAATCCCTCCTTTGCTTGACATGAAAGTCACAGCCCTGCACCAGGCCCACTGTACCCTTCCAGCCTCACTGGTGACTGTTCCCACCACCCATCGCTACTTCAACGGCTCATGAAATGACATGGTTCCCTCTTTTGGGCCTTTGTACATCTGTCACTCCAACTGGGTGTCCTCTCTATTGCAGCTAAACAGACTCCTGCTTCTCCACGGCCCACTGCGAGCCTTTGTTAGGGTTCCTGATACTAACATGTAATCGTTAGTACTTTGTACAACAGATATGGTTCTTTTTCAGCTGTTCGATACCTACCACACAGGAGGCACTGAGAGACAAGTGAGGATTCGCATCTGCAGGGTGCTCACAAGACACAGACAATAACAATATAATTACAAATGGCATGACACGTGAGACACATGATAGGAGTCGGACGTCATAAGGGGAAACGTCCTGGAGGAGGTGATGCCCACGCTGTCTTAGGGGATCAACAGTAGCCTGGCTTAGCCATATGGGGGGTGGGACACCTCCCTCAAGCAGAGCAGTCGATACCTTCTGTCTTCTCATCTAGAAGACAAGGGTGGTACCAGGGAGCACGGCCGTTGCCCTGAGGAAGGATACTAACAGGTTGCAAGTCAAGAACAGTGGTCTAGGAGCCCGGCTCTGCCCATTTGGAGTTCTTGCCCCAAGAAAGACCACTGAGCCAAGGAGGCCAACACAGACCCTGTGGGCAAAGGGACCAACTGATTAATTGAAGAGTCTTGAACTTGGCATCAAGACGTTAGTTTACATGGAAGGCAGGAAGACAATCTGGTCCAGGGAGACAGAACAAGACGTGGGGTTTGGGATGTTAGCATAGTCAAGGCAAAGATAAACTCATTTTTATTTAGTTGCACATCTTGGTTGTGAACCTGGGACCTCGGGATGTATATGGACTGTGGACAACCCCTACTCCACCAGGCTGGACCTAGTCAATTGAGTTTTAACAAGAGTGTCATGACAATTCAGGTTTTCAACAAATTTTGCAGAGGTAACTGGATATACGCCCAGTGAAGAATGAAATTAGACCTCTAGCACACTATACAAAATTTAACTCAATGGATCAGAGGCCTAAATATAAAAGCCCAAACTATAGAACTCTTAGAAAAAAAGTAGAAGTTTAAATCTTTATGACCTTGCATTAGGCAGCGGTTTCTTAGGTATGACATGATATACAATAAAATAAAAAAGAAGCTGCACCCTGGTGGAGTAGTGGTTTTTTTCAACCGCCTCCAGGCAAAGCACAGTCCACACACATCCTAAGGACCTGGGCTCACGTCCTGGGCTGGGGAGAACAACCAAGATGTACCACTAAATAAAAATAAAGTGATGCTTCCTCCTCTTTACTTTTGCCTGCCTGCCTGCTCACCTTCATTCCTGCCGGTGCCTTTCCTTTAAAAAAGACATATAGAATCATATATCTAATTGAGGGCCTAAATATAAAATCAATTTTTACAACTCCCTAATAAAAAAGACAAATAACTCAATTTTTAAATAAATGAAAAATGATATGAATAGACATTTCTCCAAAGAAGATGTACTCATGGCCAATTAGCACATGGAAAGATTCTCAGTATTATTCAGGGAACTGCAGATCAAAACTATGAGACCCACCTCACTCCTGAGAAGATGACAATAATAATAATATAATAATAATAAAAAAAGATAATCGCAAGTGCTGGAGGATGTGGAGAAACTGGAAGCCCCTGCATTACTAGTGGGGTATAAAATAGTACAGCTACTTTCGAACAAACTGCCAGTTCCACAAAAGGTTAAACAGAATCAACGTGCAGCCCCGTAATTCCACTGGGTATATACCTAAGAGAACTGAAGACACGTCCACGCAGAAAATGCGTGTACAAATGCTCGTAGCAGCATTATTCATAACAGCTTAATAGTGGAACAACCTAAATGTCTACCAATAATAAACTCCAGTCTATTCCTCCAACAGTATATGGACCACCAGGAAAAACACATGAAGTAATGTTAGATGTATACTGTGGACGAACTCGGATTACATGCTGAGGGAAAAAAGCCAGGCATGATGGCCACATTTTTATGGTCTCATTTATATGTAATGTCCAGAAGAGACAACTCTACAGAGCTAGGAAGTAGACTGATGGCTGTTTAAGGCTTAGGAATAGGGGGGTGAGAGTGACTGCTGATGAATACAGGGTTTTATGGAGCGGGGTGATAAAAATATTCTAACACTGTGGTTTGCTATTCTGAGTGAATATCTTCAATATCATTGACTGGTACATTCTAAGTAGGTGAGTTATGGTGTAGAAATTATATCTCAAGAAAGCTATTGTTTTTTAAATGGGCATAAGGATCTTATTGGAGGCATGAGAAGAATTCTAAAGCTAATTTATGGTGATAGTTGTCCTTGATAAAATTTCTAGAAATCCGACACACCCTGGTGGCTCAGGCATTGAGTCCGCAGCTGCAACAGCATGGTCCACATAAAGCCCAAGGACCCCCAGGTTAGGTGGCGGCGGAGAAGAGCCAAAATGAACAACTAAATAAATGAAGTGCTTTGTCCTCCTCTCCCTGCCTGCCTGACTGCTCACCTTCATTCCTGCCTGCTTCCTTCCCCTTTACAGATGAAAGTCATTCAACTTATGAGTCTAGGATAACTTTGACCTCCCTCCTGAGTAGACCAGGACAAGATAAGAAAATTATAGAGGAATTCTTTTAAACAGAGAGGCATAAATGCTAAATAAAAATTAGCTAATCGAATATAGCCTTATAAAATAAAAACAAATCATGGCTAAACTAGATTGATGCCAGGAATACCTGAACATTAATAGCACATTTGCTGCAAAATTCCAAGCTTTTCTCATGTGCAGAATATGAGATATAAATGCCATTAAAAAAAAAATTGTCCAGGACTCTGTTTTTCATTTATTCCTTTGGCAACTATGGGAGTGCCTATTGAACACTAGGCACTATTCTAACACTGGTACATGCACAAATTCCTGCCCTCAAAAATGGAAAGAAAATAATCCATAATATTCCCCCCACTTTAACAAGTTAAAGGAAAAACCCAAGTGACCATCACCATGAATACAGGAAAAACACCTGAAAAATTCAACAGTCGTTTATAACTTGTTTTATTTTTTAAAACATTATTTTATTTAGTTATTATTCTTGGTTGCTCCCCTGCCAGGCCCAGGTCTTGAATCTGTGTTCTTGGGATGTATGTGGACTGTACCTAGTGGCCTTATCTTCTAGGTTACAGGGCATGTTTCACTTATGATGTTGAAATCTAATAGACAAATAACAACGCAGAGGAATTACTGGTCTACGGCAAATAGCAAACTTAACAGTCAAACTTTAGAAACGAGAAGGACACCAACACCACTCTTCCAAATCAACATCACGTCATCATGTTAGTGATCCTAGACAAAGCAATAAGACAAGGGGGAGGGAAAGCCCGGGTCTCTCTGCCCAAAACTGGTTTAATGAACTACTATGCTCTCCAGGACGAAGGCCATTTACTCATCAGACATTTATTGTGCCAGGGTGGGGCCAGGATTACTCCTCCGTCCTTGTCAAGCACTTTAAGAGTTGACTTTCTCTTTCCATGAACGGGCAGGCCTCACAGGGATGTGTCTGCAGCAGGAGCTCTTGAGGTGCCTGACGTCTCAGCTGTAGCAGGGACAGACCAGAGCCCTGGAGGGGTTCTGAAGGAGCATTTCTAACAGGGCTGAGCCGTGGTGTGCAATACTATACAGTTTTGTGCATACATATGTGTGTGTTTATCTATCTATGTATGTGTGTATATGTATGAGAACCATTGCACTAGGTAATGTGTTCACACTGGGATTCAGGCATCAAATATAAAGTGAAAAAGAAAAGATGCTCTATTCCTGAAGGGTTTACGGTCCAGTGGGTTTTAATAGACAGTCATTAGTTTGGGCCTGGCGTGCCTAACAGCATGGAGTCTCTGGGAAAAACCTCTGTGGTGGATACTGTTATTGCCCCATCTTCACAAAGAAAGCAAGACTCAGAGACGTTAGAGAGTGTGCACAGTGTCACACAGTAAATGATGGAGCCAAGGCTGTGGACCCCCTAGAGTCCCTGACTCTTAACTTCCAGTTAAACTGCACATAAATAAGTCATGTAATGAAGTGTTTTCAGTGCTACCATTAAGGAAAGAATCGATGCTTTGGGAACCCAGATGGACTCCATCTGTGGGAGAATGAACTCAGAGTCCACCCTGGGGATGGGACTTGAAGGCGATTTTTACCAGCAGAAGGGAAGGCCAGGGAGCCAGCTGCACAGCCAGCAGAGGGGACTGCTCTGGAAGAGGTCAAAGGGCTCCTTGGTTAGAGCACAGAGAACAGAGGGTCCTAATCAATCCCAATTCACTGCTCTCAGGCTGCTCAGCGCCAGTCCTCAAGTAAATACAGCAGAGATGTCTAGTGCCTTTGGAGACCCAATCAAAGCCACACGTGTGTGTGTGTGTGTGTGTGTGTGTGTGTGTGTGAGAGAGAGAGAGAGAGAGAGAGAGAGAGAGAGAGAGAGAGAGAGAGAGAGAGAGAGAGAGAGAGAGAGAGAGAGAGACCACTGCCCTCTGGTGGCCACTCTGCCAAATGCAGAAACTGAAGAAAGGAATTGAGACCCTTAAGGACTAGGTTTTATTTTATTCAATGTCCCAAAACCTTACAGCTGGGGGTGGCGGGAGGGAAATAGAAAGGGGGCAGGTGGCAGTAAAAGACCTAGAACTATGGTGTAATACCGATAGATTGAGAAGCAAGTTCAATACCTTAAAATGAGTATGGTATTAGAGAAAAAAGAAATAATAAAGTTATTGTAGTATTAAAAAATGTACAGACAGTAGGTTGTTATTATCTTGGGTGATGGTCAAAGCGGTGAAAGAATTTCCTAAGGTCACACAGTGAGAAATAGAGAACAAGGCTGTGACTTGGGGAAGAAAAGAGCCTCATCTACTTCACCTGTCTCAGCCTAATCCCAGCCCTGGTGACAGGATCTGAAATCAGGTCAGCCGAACTCCACTTCACCGTTCACAGTCGTCACCACCATGTGTCCAGGCTCCTAAACGCATTGTGGGGACCCTATTCTGACCCGAGGTGTTTCTTTGTGAGTACGATGGTACGTGCTAAGGAAACAAAGACAGGCGTGTGTGTGTGTGTGTGTGTGTGTGTGTGTGTGTGTGCGTGTGCGTGTGCGTGTGTGTGTCTTTAAGGAAAGACGTGGGCAGGAAGAGAGAGGATGAAGAAGCATTTATTTAAATTAGTTGTTCATCTTGGTTGTTTTTAACGAACCTGGGAGGAACCGCGCTGAGTGAACCCCTAGTCCACCAGGGGGCGCCTCGAAGACCGTCTTGTACCCATGAAGAGCATGACTAGTGTCCCACACAAGTGCTTTATGAGAAGACAAGCTGCTCCAGGAGTGACAAGGAAGCATGGGATGTGTGTGTTGCTGTCTTAAGGGAACTTCAGGGAGGCCAGAAGGCTGTATCCCAACCATAAAGACTCTTTTTCCCAAAGCAATGTGTCCCCTGAGGCCCGTCAGCACACATCAGCAGGTGAAGTGGCCATTGCATTAAGGACCATGAACTTGATCAGGTTGATCAGCTGTCCATTGTGACAATACACATGATTATTATTGTAGTGTGTGGTCACGGGCACAGAAGGAAATAGCTAACTGGTGTGAAGGTAATTCACGTGCCTTTTATCTAGACAGACCCATCCTAGCTGGTTTAGCTCTTCTTATTTTGCCAGCATGTTTCATCAGGGTCTAAGTCAGTGGTTTCCCCAAAAATGAATTCACAAGATTTATTGAACACCCACTGGGAAGTCAAAACACAGGGAGGGGAAATTAGAGAGAAGTAACTCTGTCATTTTATTCAGCATCTCCAAGGTGCATGGTTCTGTTATAAGCCTGTCACTCCTCATGTCAACCCAATGGGGGACAAGGGAAAAGGGATGAACCCTTTTATAGATGAGAAAGCAGCTTGGAGAAGGCAAGGGGCAGGTCCAAAGTCACACAACGAGCTGAGATTTGAGCCCATGTCTAGTCTGAGAGCAATGCCTCAACTTCTGTGTCCGTGGGCCTCAAAATGTGCTCCCAGCCTAGAAGTATCAGAATTACTTGGGCACTTGTTCGAGATGCAGATACCAGATCCCACCCCCAATCTGCTGAATCCAAATTTCTGGGCGTTGGCCCGTGCGTCTGTGTTTTATTTAGCAAGCCATCCAGGAGATTCTGATGCACAGGGGACCTGAGACCAACACTACAGAAGCCGCTGTGCTTCAGCCATCCACAGTCAGGTGGGGACCAATCCACAGCAGGGTTGGTCATGACATTTAATAATAGTGCCAGAGATGGTCATTCTGGGGGTTCTGAAAATGGAAGAGGTGACATTTGAAGTCAATGATGATCTATGAAAGGGCTTTTAAGATCCTAGATGGAAAAAAAGAACTTTCAGTAAACCAGAGGCAAAGGAGCTAGAAAGTACCTGTTCATAGATAAGACAGTGGCTAGTTCATGATGGGCCTTGCCTTCTAGGCTGTAAGACTGGCCCTTGTCGTTGAGGCAATGGGGAGCCCTAGCAGGCTTTTGAGCATTGGTGAGCTCATGGCTCAAAATTCCAGTATTTCACTGCCCCACA
>RJWH01001055.1:267249-279574 GCA_004363575.1 Solenodon paradoxus
GAGAGAGAGAGAGAGAGAGAGAGAGAGAGAGAGAGAGAGAGAGAGAGAGAGAGAGAGAAGAATCAGTGTTAGAATCAGTGATTGGTTTCAAGGTATTACGTTCTGGCTTTGAGGCTGGAGGAAGGGACCACAAGCCAGGAATGCAGCCTTGAGGAGCTGGAAATGCAAGGAAAGGGATTTCCCCAGTTGCCTCTAGAAGGATCACAGCCCAGCCAACACCTTGATTTTAGCCCTGTAAGCTACTTCTACCCTCCACACCTATAAGACGGACTCCAGAAAACGTGGGGGATCTTCTTTTCTTCAACTGAAGACCAATAACAGCCATCAGCATTTTCTGGAAGCTTACCCTTTAATCCTCCAACAACCCCAGGAGATAGCCACTATTTCATCATTTTCCATATGGGGAAACTGAGTCTCTAATAAGGAGCACAGCCAGGTTTGAAGCCCAGGTCTGTCTCCAAAGCATGTCCCACAAGGCTTGAGAAAAGACTTGGGGTCACACATAATAGTTTCCACTTCGAGGTTGCCTGGATGAATGGCAGCCAAAGGTGCTGAGCCTTTCCTGGCTGGAGCAGAAGCGGAGGGTTGGAAGACTCCGGACACCCTCCCGCTCCAGTGAGCAAGTTGGTGAAGACAAGCAGGGCTTCTGCGTGTTCCACCCAGACTGGGGCCTGTTTTCCTTCAGGCTTGGGGGAACAGAAGCCCAGATGTTTGTCCCTGGTTCCATCACTTGCTTAATGGATAAACTTATCCAAATTTCTTGCCCCTCTTTGCCTGACTTTCCTTATCCAAAATGTAGATAATTATAGTACCTACCTTTGAGAGAAGCCTGAGTTAGTATCTGTAATGGACTTAGGAAAAGACCCACAGGCATGCTTTGGTGCCTTTAGCCTGTAAGTCTGTGACCTCTGACTAGCTTAGTCCATATACATCCCAAGGACCAGGGTTCCCAAACCAAGATCAGAGGAACAACTAATACAAAATGAAAAAACGCTGCTTCCTCCTCTCTGCCTGCCTGCCTGCCTACTCACTTTCATTCTGGCCTGCACCTTTCCTTTAAAAGAAAAGGACCTAAGCAAAATAAGTCAGACTATTGATATCATTATTTTCATTTCTATTTTATGTCCTAGGAGACCCATCCCACCCCAAGCCATGCTAGAGACCACAATTCACAGTCCGGAGTGTGCTAAGTGGAAATTCGGGAGCTTCTGATGCGGGCTTGGGCTGGCCCGCCCTCTCTCAAGAGAACACGAGTTGAGATTCGAGTATCAGTCTCTGCTGGTGGCTTATACTGAGCCCAGGCAAGCAAAGACCAAAGACCTGGAGAATAACTGCCTTCAGCATTTTCTGGTTCTTTCTGGTTCCTTGTGGGACTCTTAGGTAGGAAATGTGCTGCACAACTTGAGGCCACAGGACCACAGTCTAGCTGTGGGCAAGGGTCTTGGGATCCACAGGCCCACACAGGCAGGGGGTGAGGGTTAAGCAGGAGACACAGTGAAACAATGGAGAAGCACAGGGGCCTATTGGAGAGGCACCAAGACACCTCAGGGGGTGAGGGAAGGCTTCCTGAGGTAGTGACATCAATGACATATGAGGCATGAGGATGCATAGGAGGTGGTCAAGCAAAGAAAGCAGCAAGAGTAATGCAGGCAGAAGGAACAGCAGAGAGGTGAGAGTCTGGCGGCCTCAGGAAGTGTCGGAAGGTTGTTTTTCTTCTCCTAAGAGAGGATTGAAGAGGCAGATGGGGCAAGATTGAGAAGGGGCTTGTGGCCCTGAAAACAGAATGGACCTGAGTTCAAGGGTGAGAAGGAGCGTCTCTGCATCCATATCCCTTGGCAATTCTGTGGTACTTCCCCTGTGTGAAGTCTCCATACCCTGAAGATGGTAGAAACTGTCTCCACAGAGCAGCAGAAGCAGCAGGGATTTTTTTTTTTTAATGGAAAGGTGCAGGCAAGAATGAAGGCAAGCAGGCAGGCAGGTAGGAAGAGAGAGAAGGAGGAAGACTACTTATTTTATCCAGTTATTCATCATTGGTTGTTTTCCAGTCCTGGGTCTTGAACCAGAGACTTTGGGATGTATAAATTGAGCCAGTTTAATCCAATAGGCCATCAGGGTGTGCCAAGCAGCAGGGATTTAAACATTAGATAAAACAAGTTGGATTCTGCCCCAGCCACTCACGGTTCAAATAACTATGTAACTTTGGACATCATAAGGGTAATATGGGGGTAGAAATACCTACTGGATCCAGCAAATACTTAAAAAAAAAAATGTTCAAAGGAAAGGTGCAGGCAGGAATGAAGGCAAGCAGAGGCAGGCAGGCAGGAGGAGAGAGGAGGAAGAAGAACCTTATTTATTTTATTTAGTTGCCATCGTTGGTTGTTCCTGCTTGTCCCAGGACATGAACCCAGGACCTTAGGAAGTATATGGACTATGCCCAACTGCTACTTCACCAGGGCACACCAACCAGCAAATACATATTACATGCCTACTGTGAATCAGACATGGGGACAACGAATCAGACGTGGGGGACAATAAATAATAATTACTGAGTTAAGACATACCATGGGTCAGGCACTGTTGCTAAATCCTTTGCCTCTGTCACCTCATTTAAACATTTCTAAAACCCTAAGAGGGGTGCACCTTGGTGGTCTAATGGTCTGTTATACCTGGGAGCAGTCCCATACACATCCCAAGGTCATATATCCCCCAGGCTCAAGACCCAGGGCTGGGGGAACAAGCAGCATGAACAACTAAGTAAAAACAGAATGCTTCTTCTTTCTCTGTCTTCCTGCCTGCCTACTTGCCTTCATTCCAATTTATTTTTCCCTAAAAAAAAAAAAAAAAAGGCTATGAGGGTGGTGTCATTGTTCCTTCATTTTCCAGTTGAGAAAACTGAGGTCTACAGAGATTTAACTATTTACCCAAGGTAGGAGGCAAAGCCAGGAGTCACCTGGGTAATTAGGTACATAACCTGTTTTACCACAAAGCCCTAATCAGGACTAAAAAACTCTGACTCTCACCGAACTTATATATTCTAATGAAGGGAGTGAACAATAAACAACAGACAAATAGATTCAAACTAAAGTGCGAGATAGAAACAAACAAAAAAAAAGAGCACAAAAGGGTGATCCGGAATGTGGGGCAGAGAAAGGGGAGTGCAGGTTTCAATGGAATAGTCTGGACAAGCAACACTGAGGTGGTAATAAGCTGAGCTAAGACTTAAACAATGCAAAGGAGCTGGTCATGTGGCTCTCAGGAGGGAGAGCATGTGAGGTAAAAAGAGCAGCCATGCAAAAGTCCTGAGGCAGGAGTGTGTCTGGTGCATTTAAGGAACAAGGAAGTCAGTGTGACTGGAACAGAAGCAGAGAGGAAAGGGGCAGAGTGAGAGTAGACGAGGCAGAGGAAGCAGATCCTGTTGGGCCTTGGAGGCCACTCAAGGACTTGGGTTTTCATCTGCGGGAAATGAGGAAATGTTAGAGGGTCTTAAGGAGTAAAATGACAATATCTGACATATTTTAAAAGGTCACTGGATGCTTGTTGAAACAAGACAATAGAGGAACAAAGGTGGAAGCAGAGAGGCCAATGAGAAGGTTCTTGGAGTAATTCAGGCAATGGTGAGGGCTCGGACCCGGTTGGTAGCAGTGAACTGATGCGGGATGGGGGTTCTGGAGAATGTCTGGAGGTAGAGCCAAGAGATTTCCTGATAAAGGTAGGGAAAGAGATCTGGGGAGGTGAACCTGCTCAGCTTTGGACACATTACATTCAAATGCCCTAGGTGGGAGCGTCGAGGAGGAGGCTGGGTACAGAGGCAGCATTCAGAGGGGAGGTCCAGGCTGGAGTTAGAAGTTCAGGGATCATCACGATCTAAGTGGTATTTTCAGTCTTGGGACTGGATGAGATCAAGGAAGTAGAAATAAAAAAGAAGACTGAGGACTGGAGAGCTCAGTGGGGAGATCAGGGAGAGCAGAGGGAAGCAACAAAGCAGAGAGCAAAGGCGCCCTCAGGAGGGAGGAAGGTGTAGGCAGCTGTCCTGGCGCTTACATGGAGGTGGTGGTGAGGAAGCTTCTTGGAGGCCAAACACAGTGAGAGCTGGGCACCGACCACTGGCCTCAGCAGTGTGAGGGGCCCAGGGGACCCTGATGAGAGCAGTTCGAGTACAGAGAGAATGCTGGAGGGTAAGCCTCAGCCTCCTCCTGAACTTGGCTGAGGTGCCCTCTGGCTCCAGGGACCTCTAAGCTCATTTCTCACCCACCCCACAGCAATGCCCTCTTGACGGATGGCCATTTGCCTCTGACCCCAAATCAAGCACAATAACCCAACGATGCTGGTGGACAATGGTCTGAGCAGCTGCTCCTGCCTAGACACTCACTCATTCTCTGCAGAAATGAAGAGAAGCTTTTTTTTTTTTTCTTTAAGGAAAAGTGCAGGCAGGAATGAAGACAAGTAGGCAAGTCGGAAGAGAGAGTGGGGGAAAAGTTTATTTATTTGTCTTTAGACATCATCTTGGTTGTTCCCCTGGGGCCCTGAGTCATGACCCCGGGTCCTTGGGTTGTATGTGGGCTACACCCTGTGGGTTTGACCACTAAGCCACCAGGGCGCACCTAAGAGAAGCTCTCTTCAAGAGGCTCTATTTAGAAAATTATGACTCTGAAAGTGCATATTTGCATTACGGACATCAAACACTGAGATTCTTAGGTTTTTCTCTGCTATCTTGATCTAATCTGAACATTGTCTTGCGCCTAACGTGGAATCAAACACCTATAGATCACTCAAGATTACCCCAAACATGGGAACTTTAGAGGCAATTCCAGTGTAATTGAATTGTTCACATCATATTTAAATAAAAGGCTTATTTTATTGGAAATAAAAGAAAACTGGACACGACAGGGACACCTTTCCATGTTCCACCCCTTATTCCCACAGCACCTCGTGAAAGGCACTGGTAATATGCATTTCGTGATCGCCTGAGCACACATTTCTTGAGAACCACTCCACCTCCTGCCTATCTTGCACTCAGGAAAACACCTAGAACGGTCTGATAAGTGTCTGTTGAGTGAATAAGTGAATCCCAGGCAGCCAGATTTGTACAGACTGGTCCAGCCACCTAGAAACAGCTACTTTACAGCCTTTACTTCCCTCCAACCAGCCCTAGAAAAGTGAATGTTTACACAGAGTGGTCTGGGGTAATTTCCTTGAAGGTACATGTTTTTCCTTAAAATGCCTGAAAAATGTATAAACTATTCTGATAAAGCTCTGACTATCTTATTTCCAAATAATACAAATAATATACATTTATTTTTCCTATGTTATTCCATTTTCTCCCCCAAATCTTGAAATAAAACTCAAGCTTCAGAAAGACACCCACCTACAGTAGCATCTCAGTTTGCATTTCTGATGTGGGACTTGACAGTGAAATACTACAGTTGATTTTACAAAAATAGTAAGGAATTTGTTAACCTGAAAGATATTATACCTGGGCAGGCCCTGGTGGCTTCAGCAATAAGCCTATGGATGGGAAGTGGACCATCTGGAACCCAGGGATATGGGTTCGAGATCAGGGGCTGGGGGAACAACCAAAATGAACAAATAAATAAAAAAGCTTCTTCCTCCTCTCCCTTCCTGTCTGCCTGCCTTCCTTTCGAAAAGGCTTTTTTAAAAAGATATTATGATAGCATTCTGCCTTTGCTGAGTGGCATGTTTTAATTTTAGGAGAGATACAGAAACATTTATATCTACTCAATTTATAAGAGACAATCTTTTCTAAATAGATAACATAGTTTCATCATTAAAAATAAAATTAAACTCAAATAAGGTTCTGGAGTCATACAGACCTGGATGGGAGTCCTGGTTATATTAATTTTCATTCTGACTTGACTCAAGTCAGCCTCTCTAAACTTTAATTTTCTCATCATTTCCTCGGGAGATGGAAAGAACAGTGTTAGCTGCCTCATTGGGATGTTGCAGGTAGTGAGCAAGCAGTAGCCCTTGGCACTTACACAGAGTAAGTGCTCAATAAAGAAATAAGTAGGTCAGAAATCCAGGCCCGCAAACAGGTGGTTTAGAGTCCACAGTGAGAAGTGCTATGGAGGGTGGGGGGTATCCTACAGGAGTCCTTAGAAGGACTCTGGGGAAGGCTTCTTAGAGGAACTGACATCTAATTTGGCCAGTCAGAAGGAGGTGGAGGCAGTGCGCTCTGGTGGAGCAGCAGTTACGTCAACTGCCTCCAAAGGAGCAGGCCACATACCCTTGGGTTCGAGTCTCAGGTCTGGGGGAAAGCAACCAACGTGAACGACTAAATAAAAATAAAATAAATATGCTTCTTCCTTCTCTCTCTTTCTGCCTGCCAGCTTACCTGTCTTTACTCCTGCACCTTAAAGAAAAAGTGAGCAGAAGATGACAGGCCCTGGTGGTCAAGCAGAAGTCCACTGGGCTGCAATCCATGTATATGCCAAGAACCCTGGTTCACATCCCAGGGCTGGGGACATAACCAAGACGAACAACTAAATAGCATAAATAAAGTGCTTCTTCCTCCTCTCTCTTCCTGCCTGTCTCTGCTCACCTTCATTCCTGCCTGCATCTTCCCTTTTTTTTTTAAGTTGGTGAGAGAGTGTTCAGGCAGAGGGAAGAATAGTGAGGGCTCAGATCCAGGTGGGGGGGCAGTAGTAAGAGATAAGGCTGTACATGGCAGGGCCAACAACATCATGGGAGATCAGGTAGCTTTGATTTGATGAAAATTTGACTTTTATCCAGAGAGCAATGGAGACCATTGACTTTTCAGTAGGGGAGCAACAGATTAGATTTGCAAGACTAGGGACAGGGACCAGTGAGGAGATAAGGGCTGGCCTGGAGATGAAGAAGATGACCTCATTTGTGAGAGATTTAGGAGGCAATGATAAGACTTGATTGACTCGCAACTGGTATGAGATGAGGAGAATGACTCCCAAGAGGTTGCCTGGGTAACCAGGGGATGGATGGGTGCCTTCCTCTAAGACAGAGATTGTGAAGGAGCTGGGGCGATGGTGGGGCGCAAGGTGATGAGTTCAGTTTTGGACATGCAGAGTTTCAGGTGTCTGTCTATGAGATAGCCAAGTAAGAGCATCACATAAGGAGTTGGTTGCATAGATATTAAGTCAGAAAAGGGTCCAAGCGAAAAAGAGAGACTTGGAAGTTTCAATAATAGCTTCTCAAGACATCCTGGCACACCCTGGTGGAGTAGCAGTTAAGTCAGTCACCTCCAGAGGAGTGAGGTCCACATACATCCCAAATAACCAGGTTCACATCCTGGAGCCAGGGACAAGCAACCAATACAAAAACTAAATGAAAATAAAATAGGGTATTTCTTTTTCCTCTCTCTTCCTGCCTGCCTGCCTACTTGCCTTCATTCCTGCATATACCTTTCCTTAAAAAAAAAATTAATAAATAAACAAATAAATAAAGATATCCAACTTCTAACCCTGGAACCTGTCAATGTTATTTTATCTGGCAAAAGAAAAATTGCAGATTTGATTAAGGATCTTGAGATGGGGTGATTATTCTGGACTGCTGGGTGGGCCTAAATGTAATTACAAATGGGTTTTAGAGACAGAGGGAGATTTGACCACAGGAAAGAAGGCAATATGACACAGAAGCAAGGTGGCCTTGAAGGTGGAGGAAAAGGGCTACATGTCAAAGAATGCAAGAAATGTAGTTCTAGAAACTGGAAAAGGTAAGGCAAGGAATGTTCCCCTAGCACCTCTGGAAGGAGAACAGCTGATAAGCTTGACTCAGCTCAGTGAAACTCATTCTGGACTTCTGACCTCTAGAGCTGTAGGTGAGTGAATGTGTGTTATTTTAAGTTATCAGGTTTGCTGGGATTTGTTACAGCAGCAATGAGAACTAATACAGGAGACAGCAACATTATGGTGTAGGGGAAGCTGGTGGGGTTGGAAGCCTGGGTAGAATGAGAAGAGTAATGGTTCCAGCTGAGACCTTGACTCCAGCATTTAAGGTAAATGCAGAAGAGCAGCCAGAGAGGTAGGAGGGCCACCTAGGGAAAACAACTGCCCAGATTTTTAAGGAAAGAGTGCTTCAAGGAAGGTGCACTGGTGGAGTGCAGCTGGGCCCACCGCCGCCTGCTGAACTCATTCCATATACATCCCAACATCCCTGGTTCGTGTCCCAGGGCCCTGAGAACAATCAAGATGAACAACTAGATAAAAAAATAAAAATACTGCTTCCTCCTCCTGCTTCCTGCCTGCCTGCCTATTCACCTTCATTCCTGCATATACTTTTCCTTTAAGAAAAAAGGAAAGAATGGAGAGATGGTTAACACATCTAGAAGCCTAGCAAGAAAAATGCCTGTTGCATTTTTTTTTTTTTAATGGAAGGAAAAGGAGGGAGCACTTTTATTTGTTTTGATCCCTGGTCCTTGGTCCTTGGGCTCTATATGGAATATAACCCAGCCACCAGCTTAGCACCAGGGCCACCCCAGGGCGTACCACCAACCTGCTGCATTTTGAAAGGAGATCCTAGTTAAACCCGAAAGTCTTTGGAGTGGTCCAGGAAGAGAACAGATAAGGTGGGTAAATGGTGAATGAGGGGTGAGCCAGAGTTGTATTTCCTATTTGACCTGTTTCTACCATCAGAAGGGACACATTTTTCCAACTTCATTCAATTACATGAGATTATGTGTTCATTACAGAAAAGTTAGAATTTACAGATTTACCAAAAGAGAAAAAAATTACTCAATATCATCAGCTGGTAATATGTTAAGGTATATTTTTCAGGTTGTTATTTTTATTTTTATTTTTCTAAATGCAGACTATACCCTATTACCCTATCGGGTAAAATATCATCAGGCCATCTTAAAAGGAAGAAATTCAGGCTTAGAGAAGCAAGTGACCCAGCTGCACCCATCTGGTTAACAGTAGCACCAGTATTAGAACTTGGGTCTGACTCCAAAACCAGTGTTTCATCTTCGTTCTTCCTTGTTTTGTTTGTTTTTAAAAAGAAAGGCGTAGGCAGGAATAAAGGCAAGGAGGCAAGCAGGTAGGAAGAGAGGAGAAAGGAGCATTTTTATATGATTTTAATTTCAGTTGTACATCTTAAGTTGTCCCAATCCTCATGCCCCCACAGGCGAAACTGGGTCCTCTGGATACGTGTGGACTGCGCTCGGTCAGAGGCAGCGGATCTAACCACTACTCCACCAGACTTGCCTCTTTGTTGTTGTTTTAAACCTGAAGGAATCTTTTCCAGAGGACCTCGGGTTACAGAAATAACCTAAGTGAATTTCTGTCCTGAGCCCCATACTTCATTCACTTAAGGATACAGGCAGTTCGGGTTAGTTGGTGGGGAGGAGTCGGGGTGGTGAGCTAGGCTGAAAGGCACCAGGCTGTGTCCATTTTGCGGATGTGGAAACCGAGGTCCCAAGAAGGGATGTAATTTCCCCGAATTACACAGCTACCCAGGCGCGCCGTGCCACCCCATACCTACCGGTCCTGGGCTAGGTGGAGGTAAGGAATGGTGTCTGGCCCAGGATGCGCACAGGCTGAGGGCTGGGTGTGAGGAGCAAGGCAGAGGTGGGGAGATTCCGGGCAAAGCAGGCCAAGGAGACCAGCAGGACTAGTGGGAGAGACGGGGGAGGGGTGGGAGTCAAGCTGAAGGAGCAGGTCGGGGGCACTGAGATGACGGAAGGAGGAGGCAAGGCACGCTGAGGGGCCTGGGGATGGGAAACTGGGGCCGAGGTGGGGCGAGGGGACTCGGAGGCCCCGGATCCCAAAGAAAGGAGGCGGAGCCCTGAAGGGGTGGATGAGGAGGCGGGCCGGCGAGGCAGGGGGCGGGGCCTGGAGCCTGGAAATCCCTGGGCGGGGCCCGAGTGAGGAAAGCGAGCCAAGGGCGGAGCTCTCGGGGGCCGGGAGGCCTGGGGGCGGGGCCGAGGAACCCCGCGAGCGTCCCGGGAATTGGCAGTGAGCCAGGGGCGGAGCTCTCAGGGGCTGGGTGGCCTGGGGGCGGGGCCGAGGAACCTCACGAGGGTCCCGTACCGGGCAGTGAGCCAGGGCGGAGCTCTCAGGGGCTGGGTGGCCTGGGGGCGGGGACCCGGCAATGAGCCAGGGCGGAGCTCTCAGGACTGGGTGGCCTGGGGCCGGGGGCGAGGAACCCCGCGAGGAGCCGGGGACCCCGCAGGGACTCAGGGGCGGACCTGTCAGGGCCGGAGGCCTGGGGCCGGAGCGGAGGAGCCCAGCTGGGGATCGGGAGCGGGCCGAGGACCCCGCGGGGTGTGAAAGCTCCGGGCCGGAGGGACGCGAGGGGGCGCGGCTGTGCCGGGAGCGGGCGGCGGGGCGGGGCGGCGTAGAAGGGGCGGGGTGTGCGGAGGGCAGGACGGCGCCGGGCGGGCAGTGAGGCTGGATCGGCGCGGTGCAGCGAGCGCCCCCCGCACACCGCTCCGCAGCCCCGACGCCCCGGCCCCGCGCTCGCCATGCCGGAGCAGCTCAGCGTAGCCGAGTTCCTGGCCGTCACCGCGGAGGACCTCAGTTCCCCAGGCGGGACCGCCGCCTTCGCCGCCAAGATGCCCCGGTGCCGGGGGGCGGCGCTGGCGCGGGAGGAGGTGAGGGGGCCAAGGCGGGAGGAGTCGCGGGTCGGAGCCGGGCGTCGCCTCGACCTTCACAGGAGTGACCTGAGCTACGACGACGCTTTACTGTAGCCCAGAGAGCTACCCCCTCCCTAGATCTGTGAGCGTTGAGTGCATCCCAAACTTCTGCGTCTTCGCCGTCGAGGCCTGGAAGGGCCCGAGGAATCTGTTATTTTGAGGGGTGGGGAGGTGGGGGAGGCTGGAGGTCACCTGGACGACAGACTTCACGGATCGGAGGACATGACCTCAGTTTTCTTGGTGACCTGCCCGTTTGCCCGTATGTTTACCCAGTGCCTTCCTGCAACCATTTGGGTTTTCTTGGGAGTCTCACAAGTTTGCCCCCCAGATCACGCCCCTTCTGGGAAGCAGGCAGGCCATCCCGCTTCGGTCCAGAACTAACTTCTCCCAGGCTGTAGGGAGGTCCCCTCCCGCTGGCTGCTGGTTCTGAGCTCTGGCCCTCGTTTGTGGAGTGAATGTGAGGGTTCACCTTGGCCAGGCTGTTGGCAAGTTTACTCTCCTCTTCCCGCTCCTCTTTGTCTTTCTCAGCAAAGCTCCCAGGCCTTTTCTTTCACCCTTGCAGGCCGCCCCACCCATCCCCAGCTCTTTGGAGTTCACTCCTCTTCCCTGGACCTGCTGCACTTTCCGCAGTCTCCTCTGCAGGGAGTCTTCTACCGCCGACACCATGAAGCTTTGGGCCAAGGGAAAATAATGTTTTGGCAGCGCTTTTTCCGAGCATTCTCTGAATTCGGGTGGCATTTTGGACCTCAGGAGCGGCTCTCTGCATTCCATCCTTCATTAAGAGTGTTGACCACCTTTCATGTGGCAGATACTAAGCTCAGTGGTTTAGAAAACTCCGGGCCAGTGTCTTGGGCAATCACACCTCCTCTGCCCTGGCAGGCTGAACCTCCATCCTAGAGTCTGTGTGTATTGCTTGGTCAAGGTGCTAGATTGCGGAAAGAGCACCGACTTTGGGAGAGACCCACCTGTTTTCCAATTTTAGCTCTGCCATTTACTAGCTCTGTGAGCTTTGGCATGTGAGCCAATCTATTGGAGCCCAACTTTTGGCATCTGTGAAATGAGTCTAACCATGTTTACCTCACAGGGCTATAGAATTACATGAGGCCATATGTGGAAAGCATGCATCTTGATACAAGATGATTATTAGGTTAATTGACGGAGCTCTGCAGATAGTGACTGGGTCTCTTTCATCCTCATTTCTCTCTTAGAACCTTATCTAGTGTTTGGTCCATAGTAGGCGTACATGTTTGGCTTCCTTCCTGGGGCAGAACCAACTTGGAGTTCAAGGCCTGTGAATGTGCATACTTTACTGAGATGTTCAAAGGAAACTGGTGTATGGCTTCATTCCCGGGAGAGAGCTTCCTGAGGTTTGTCTTCAGAGCCTTGCATTTTACATTTAGTGATCTGGAAGAGTTCAGTGCCATCACGTCCTTAGGACTACTGCAGTTCACCTTTCTCTCTGGGTTATTCTTTAAAATATTAAATCAGAGCAGGACCAGGAGAAGGGACTGGACTCTGAACCCTTCTCTAGGAACAGAAATGCCCATTTATGCCCATGCATCTGGCCTTGCCTGGCTTGGTGTGTGTAAGCACTTGTTGTGCTGGGGGGTTTGGGGGGGAGCCCTTAGAATGGGGTCTGCAAGCTGCAGCAGACTCTGGCCAGGACTCAGTTTTGCCTCTATTTCAGCCCAGACAAAACCC